>WSXT02205023.1:0-18316 GCA_011762715.2 Neuroterus valhalla | reverse complement strand
TTTTATTTTATATTTTTTATTTTTGAAAGACCTCATATTTCACAAAGATTAAAAAAATTACAAAGATGTCAAAATTTAGGAAATTTAATTCAGATTACTCTAAAATTAAAATTGCAGTTTAATGTCTAACATTTCAATTTAACGCCAAAATTATTGGAAAGACATTTAAGAGTTGGAAGATTTTAGTCATTTCATAAGATTTTACAAAGATTTCGAGGTTCACTAATATTTTGGAGATTTGAAAATATTGTAATCTTTCAAACTCAATTTATTTATTTTGCTTAAAGTAGACAGTTCGGTAGACAATTATTACATTTATATCATCTAAATAGAGCAATTATAGTTAATTTTAATTTTTTAGGATTTGTAAACTGTTTCTTTTAGAATGTTTTGGGAGATGGATAATATTGTCAATTTGTTTTCAACAAAAACTATATTGTGATCTGATTTATTACTTTCAATGTATTTCGAAGATTCCAAAACATTATAGAACGGCTTTCACTTCAAAAATTTCAGATTTGACAAAAATTAAAATAATTATAGAAGTCTCCAACTTTACAAAAATTGCGTTCATAATCAATACAATTTTACATTCTTGTCCAATGTCCAACTTTGAAAGTTGACACCAGGATTCTTGAAAATATTTCAATATATTTCATAAAGATTCTACAAAGATACAAAAGTTTCACAAATTTTTCGAAGATTTTAAAATATTGTAGTTTTTTAAACTCAATTTTTCAATCCTCTTCCAAATAGGCAACTCAGTAGACAGTTTTTACATTTATATTATCTAAATGGAGCAATTTTAGTTTCTGTTTACCTTTTTCTATTATCTTCTATCTCTTGTCATCTTTCCTATTTATAGTTTATCAAATCTTCGTTCCAGAATGTTATGGGATTGCATAATTTTGTCAACTTCTTTGCAACAAAAACTATGTTTCAATCTTAAGTATAACTTATATTTCATATATTTTTATACATTCTTTTTTTTTATAAATATATTGTATATATTTCTAGAAGGCAAAATATTTGAAAGATTTCGAAACAATTTTGAAATTTTTGAAAGATTCCAGTACGAATTGCAGAAGAATTTTAGGAAAACTTGAAAGATCTTACATTTCAGAAAGATTTGAAAAATTATAAAGATGTAAAAATTTAAGAAATCTTATTTAGAATGAATAAAAATTGAAATTGTTGTCTAATGTTCAACATTTAAATTCAACGCCAAAATTATTGGAAAGAGATTTAAGAGTTGGAAGATTTCAGTGATTATGAAAGATTTCACAAAGATTTCAAGGTTCACTAATATTTTGGAGATTTAAAAATATTGTAATCTTTCAAACGCAATTTATTTATTTTATTTAAAGTAGATAGCTCGGTAGACAATTATTACATTCATATCATCTAAATGGAGAAATTATAGTTAATTTTCATTTTTTATCATTTGTAAAATCTTTTTTTCAAAATGTTTTTATGAGTTGGATGATTTTGTCAACTTGTTTCCAACGAAAACTATATTTTAATCTGAAGTATATCTTATTATATTTCATATACTTTTTATACATTATATACATTTTTTTAGAAATATCCTATATATTTCTAGAAGGGAAAATATTTAAAAGATTTCAAAACAATTCAGAAAAATTTTGAAAGTTTCTAGTACGAATTGCAAAAGATTTTAGAAAAACTTGAAAGATCCCATATTTCACAAAGATTTAAAAAATTACAAAGATGTCAAAATTCAGGAAATTTCATTCAGAACGTTTAAAAATTAAAATTGTAGTCTAATGTCCAACATTGAAATTTAATGCCAAAATTATTGGAAAGATTTAAGAGTTGGCAGATTTCAGCGATTACAAAATATTTCGAAACATTTCGCAAAGATTTTACAAAGATTTCGAGGTTCAAAAATATTTTGGAGATTTCAAAATATTGTAATCTTTCAAACTCAATTTATTTATTTTACTTAAAGTAGACAGCTCGGTAGACAATTATTACATTTATATTATCCAAATGGTGCAATTATGGTTCATTTTAATTTTTATGATTTGTAAGATGTTTGTTTTAGAATGTTTTTGTGAGTTGGATGATTTTGTCAATTTGTTTTCAACAAAAACCATATTGTGATCTAAATTATTACTTACGTTCTATATCTTTTCCAGAAGGCAAAATATTTTTGAGATTTCAAAACGATCTCAGAAGACTGAACAGATTTAACAAAGGTTTACAAAATTCCAATACATTTCGAAGATTTCAAAACATTTTAGAAAGGCTTTCACTTCAAAAATTTCAGATCTGAGAAGAATTTTAAAAATTACAAATTTTAGCGTTACAGAAGTTACGTTCATAATCAATA
Organism: Neuroterus valhalla; assembly: GCA_011762715.2. Classification (NCBI taxonomy): domain Eukaryota; kingdom Metazoa; phylum Arthropoda; class Insecta; order Hymenoptera; family Cynipidae; genus Neuroterus; species Neuroterus valhalla. The sequence continues at coordinate 15,960 of WSXT02205023.1, read as the reverse complement.
CAATTTTCAATTCTTGTCTAATGTGCAACATTTGAATTTGACACCGGAATTCTTAAAAAGAGATTTGAAAGTTAGAGAATTTCAGAGATTACAAAATATTTCAATATATTCCACGAAGGTTAAAAGATTTAAAAGTTCCACAAATATTCTAGTTTTTCAAACTCAATTTTTCCAATTCTTTTCAAAAAAAGCCTTAACAATTATTATAAAATATGAATAAAATAAAATTCCGCTATAATTCTGAAAGTTGAGGTGACTGAAAAAAAAGATTGATAAATAAACTTAGTTTAACAATAATCTTGAACCTTTTCAGCCCACATCTTCGGAGGTGGCACTAGATCGAGACGTTTTTTTATACCGAGCCTACATAGCGCAACGCAAATTTCGAGTCGTTCTAGACGAGATCAACAATTCATCTCCACCAGATTTGCAGCCGCTGAAGACGTTAGCAGAATATTTTGCGTTCCCTAATCGACGAGAAACAATGTTGACAGATTTAGATCAAGCCGCTAGTAAAGCTAATGCAGATAATCATAATTTTATGATTGTGGCTGCTACTATTTATTACCACGAAAAGAATTTGGAGTCTGCTCTCAGAGTTTTGAGAAATTCGGACCATCTGGAGTGTCTTGCTTTAACTCTGCAAATTTATTTGAAAATGGATCGTTTGGACTTGGCCCGAAAGGAACTCAAAACTATGCAAGAAAAGGATGACGATGCGACATTAACACAACTTGCTCAAGCGTGGGTTAATATTAGTATCGGTGGTGATAAATTGCTGGATGCCTATTACATCTTTCAGGTATGAATCAGGCTCTTAAAAAAAAGAATCGAAATATTTCATGAAGATTCAAAGGTTTCAAAAAGTATCCAAAAAGAAAAGAAAAGAAAGAAAAGAAGAATTTAGGAGATTTTGAAGATGTCAGAATTATTTCAAATGATTTCTCAGTTTTTGAAACACAGTATTTTTAATGCAATATTCGAAAATGAAATATTTGAATTGCGTGGAAATTCTCTGGAATTTGTAAATATACGTGAAAACTATAACAACCATTTTCCGTTTTAAATCTACAAAGTTAGCCTTATCAAAACTAGAACAGATACTTATGAATGGATAGGGTTGAGAATAAAGGAGAAAATGTTATATTTCAGAAATATTTCATACTTTTATGATTATTTACAGTAAGGACGAAATGACAAATCTTGGAGAGGATTTTTATTTTCCAATCAGAACAATTGCCCTAGGAAAAACATGACTGGGCAACTAAGATACGGAGACTAATATTATATGGCAAACTTGAGAATTTGAAGAAAATCTAACAATTACCTCATATATTTTCTGAACAAAATAATATCGTATAAAACTAGTGTTTGAAGCACTTTTAATCGATAGTAGATTGTTATTCTGTTACAAAACTTATTAGGTTAATGTTTTATTTTTCTAAAATAATTTATTATACTTATAAAACGTAAACGAATTTAGCTTACCCCGAAAGGGATTTGGCTTAATGGTATAATAATAATATCTGCCCTTCTAAATTGCCTTGAATTTCATTGAGTTGATGAGTTGTTTTCTTGTTGAAAATTCGAATTTTTCGCGGTTCTGCATGGGAATTCCCTTGCGAATTCATGCTTTCCTACTACGCATTTAATTTTCAAATTTTCATGAAGTTCAATCGTTTAATATTTTTGTGTAAAAACTGATAGTCTCAAAATTCAAATAGCTCTTATTTGAGTAGTTGATACGAATTTTTATCAGATTCCTGCAGTTGGCTGGTTCCCAACTCAGTGTAAGAATAACCTATAATAATTCACTTACATTGATAAAACGTAAACAAATTTAGCTTACCCCGAAAGAGATTTGTCTTAATGGTATAATAATAATAATAATAATAATAATAATAATAATAATAATATGCATCACGATTCAATGATTTATAATAGAATTTTATGAAGGAAAAAATATTCTTCATTTTGAGAAAAAATAGCCGAACAAAAATTATTCATTTGCCAAATTTTTTTTGTCAAACTTTTTTATTTCGACGTGAATGAATTTTCGATCATCGAAGTACGTCCATTTTTTGAAAATGAATTCTTTGGTAACAGTTACCCCATTGAACTTCTTTTGCATTTTGATCCCTCCGATTACAAAAGATTTTCAAGTGTCAAAAACTGACACATCTTTCAAGAAAATTCCAAAACATTTCGAAAAGATCACAACGATTTCAAGAGTTAAAAGATCCTAAAATATAATTATATGTTCTTGTGAAGAAAAATTACAAAACCTATCAAAGATTTCAGGGATATCAAATGATTCAAAAGGTTACAAGGAGTAGTCTTTCCCCTGTTATCCTGTGTTTCTTCTCCTCTCCTATTTCTCAATATTTGAAATACAATATTTGAAAATCGAACATTCGAATTATGTGGAAATTCTCTGAAATAAGTGAATATACATGAAAACTATAAGAACCATTGATCGTTTTATGCCTGGAAAATTAATATTTTCAAAACTAGAATAATTAATTAATTATGCTTTTTGGAGTATCACGATTCAATTATTCATGATGCTATTCTTGAAAAAAGTAAAAATCCTCAATTATGAGAATGATTAAAAACATATAAAAATGGTTCGAAGATTTAAAAATATTCCAAAGATTACTCATAGATTTCAAGAATTTTTAAAGATTTAATAATATTAGAAGAAAATCTTTAGATTTCGCAAAAACTACAACATTTCAGAAAGATTTGAAAGATTCGACGATGGTTTTAATGATTTCGAATTATCTCAGAAGGTTCCAAAAATTTCAGATAGTCCAGAAAAGATCTCGAAAGATCTCAAAGTTTTCACAAAAATTCAAAAAGATATGAAAATATTTTACAAACAGTTGAAAGATTTTAAATTTAAGAAATTAAAAAAATTTTAAAAACTTTAAAATATTGTACAAACATTCCAACTATTTGGAAAGATATAAGAAGATTAAAAAAGATCTCAGAGATTACGAAAGGTTACAAAACATCGCCGAAGGTTTTAAAGATTTGGAAGAATACAAAACTTGAAAAAATTATGAAAGATCACCAAAATTCAACATTTATTTTGAAGATTTCAGAAAAGTTTTTCAATTAATTCAACGAGTTCAATAATTTCAGAGAGAGTTCAAAGATTCTGATTTTGAGGGATTTCAGAAATTTGAAAGGAATCCAATGATTTTACATAGATTTCAAGAAATTTTAAAGATTTCACAAAACTTCAGGATACGAAATATTTCAAAAATCTTGGAAACTCCATGAAATTCGGAAGATTCAGAAAGATATTTCAATAATTCCAAAACATCTCAAAAGGTTTTAAATATTTCGAAAGATTACAAAGTGTTAACGAGAATTCCACTAATATTATAAATATTCTCATTCCAAGATGTTTTAAAGAATTAAAAATATTCCACAGATTTCACATAGATTCCAAGGAGCTTCGAAACATTCCAAAGATTACGAAAGATTTAAAAATATTTGCTACAAAGATTTTCGAGAAATTTTGTTAGAATCTCGAAAAAATTTCAAACACTTTTCAACATTTTTAAAAAAATTCTCAAACATATGAAATTCCTAATTTGGAGATTTTACAAAGATTCAAGGAGATTATGAAAGATTTCAAGATTGAAAAAGATACAAAAATTTAGGAGAGATTCTTAAATATCGCTTGAGGTTCAAAGATTTTAAAAATTTCGGAAAGTTTCTGAAAATTTTACAAAAATGAAAGATATTCTGATTTCAAGGTGTTTTAATAATTTGAACAAATTTTTGAATATCGTCAAAGGTTTCAAAGATTTCAAAGATTCGAAAAACTTTCAAAGATTTCAATAATTTCACAGAGAGTTGAAAGATTCTGATTTCGAGAGATTTCAGAAATTTGAAAACAATACAAGGATTTTACATAGATTTCAAGAAATGGTCAAGATTTCACAGAACTTCAGTATGCAAAATATTTCAAAAATCTTGAAACTTCATAAAATTTGAAAATTCAGAAAGATAGTTTCATAACTCCAACATCTCAAAAGGTTCAAATTATTTCGAAAGGTTACAAAGTGTTCACGAGAATTCCACTAATATTATAAATATTCTCATCACGGAAGATTTCAAGATTAAAAAAAAAGATACAAAAATTTAGGAAAGACTCTTGAATATCGCTTAAGATTCCAAAGATTGAAAAAATTTCGGAAAGGGTCCAAAGAGTTCACAAAAATGAAAAATATTCTTATTTCAAGATGTTTTAATAACTTTAAAAGATTTAGAAATTTTGCCAAAGGTTTCTAAGATCGCAAAGATTAGGCGAATTTCCGAGATTTCAGGAAGAAATCCCAATTGTTTTAACAGACAGTACAGAAGATCCTGATTTGAAGGGATTTTAAAGAATCCAAAACAATCTAATGATTTTGCAAAGATTTTAAACCTTGCAAAAATTGCAAAAATTCTAGGAAGATTCTAAAGATTGGTTCGACGATTAACTGTTTCGTTGAAAATCCTTTCTTTTTGGATGAAGATCCATCACTCTTGTTGAAGCTTCATCTCTTTGGTTCGAAATCACACTATTTCGTTCAGAATTTGTCCTTTTTGATTGAATTTAAATGTTTTGGATTTAAAATTCAAATATGTTTTGGTTGATGTATCAACTTTTAAGTTTTCCGTTGAGAATGATTTTTTTTTGGTAGAAGATTAAACTGTTTCGCACAAGATTCCTCTTTTTGGCTCGAAAATTCATTATTAATTCATTCTATTGTTATTTTATATTCATATTATGCTATATATTCATATTTTAGGATTCGAAATCATGTGTTTGTTGAATAATCGCCATTAAACTACTTTGGAAAGTCTTCTTTAATAAGCAATCTAAGAATTATAAGTGAATAATTAATGATGAATGATAAATTCGTCCTTTTGAATTGAAAATTTATCTTTTATGGTAGAAAAATAATCTCTCTTGGTTGAAAATAAGAATATAGTAAAAAATTCGTCTCGTTGGCTTCAGAATTCAACTTTTTTTTCCTTTAAAATTTGATAATTTTTGTTGAAGTTTCCACGCCTTTGGTACATTCACCTTATTTGTTCGAAAATTCAACTAAATTTTTACTTTTAGATTGAAAATTCACATATTGTGATAGGGAAATCCTCTTGCTTAGTCGGAAATGATCTTATTGGCTTGAAAATTTTATTATTTGTCTAAGAGTTCAACTGTTTTGTTGAAGATTTGCCTTTTTGGGTTGAACTTATAACTGATTATGGTTCATATTTCAGGAAATGATTGATAAACATACAAGCACGAGTATGCTCTTAAATGGCCAGGCGACTTGTTTCATTGGACAAGCAAAATACGAGGAAGCGGAAGCTGCTTTGCAGGAATCGCTGGACAAAGATAGCAATAATCCCGACACATTAATCAATATGATCGTCCTTTCTCAACATATGGGAAAACCTCCAGAGGTCGCAAACCGCTACTTGAGCCAGTTGAAGGATTCACACCTGGAGCATCCTTTCGTCAAAGAATATCTACAGAAAGAAGCCGAATTTCAGTCGCTCGGAACTCAGTATTCCACTTCTGCTTGAACTTCTCAAGCATGGGGCATTCCATGGATAAAGTTGAGCTCTCGTTAGACTCGAGTAACGAAGCCTTAGACGATATATTATGCGGGTTATTAAAAAAGCGAGTATTTTTAATAAAAAATACTCTTAGAGGAGGGACAATGTACATGTTTCTTTCTTGCTCGAAAGTATTGTACATTCTTTTTTCGTAATTACCATCTAACGCGGCTCTTATTCCATTGATTATATGCGTTCCCAAGGATTCGTAAAAGTTGAAAGTAGACTGGGAAATTGTAAGATCGTTACTGGTGTGCATTTATTAAATTCTTAGATTGTAATCGACAGGTGAAGAAAACGATACTGCTGCCATTTTGTGACCGATTGTAGGTCCTTTAGGAAAGAGCCGAAAATCACATTTTTTCAGGATATATGCGTCTTAGTTAGTCTTACTTCCAAAATGCTAAGTCAGAACTATGTTCCAGAAAGGACTTTTTTTCAAGATAAAAATGGGTTCATAATTTTCTAAGAGTTTTCAATTTCCATCGAAAGAGAAAAGTCCTTTTTTTAGTAACACGTTCTTGCGATCGCAAATTTCATCTATGAATATAGTCATTTGTAGAATTCAGAATAGGGTTGGACAAAATACACAAGTGGAAAAATATTTGAAATTAAGAAGGTTCATCGCGAGTTGATTCCGATTCAGTTATTCTTAAAACAATATGGAATAGAGTCTCTTTGGTTTTTAATTTCTGCACAAACGTGCCCTCTTGAATGAGAAGTGGATTCTTTGACGGAAAATGATTGCGGCTGTGGTAACACCCAACTTTTTTGTCCTCTAATTTTGTAATCTTCTAAAATTTTAATCATTATATTTTCATCTTCTTTGTTAATAATTCAATTTTAACTCCTAGCGCTTAAAGCTTCAAATATGTTACATAGCTTTCTTATCAATAAATTTTGTTGCAATTCTAGATTGATGTTTAAAATTTTTCTTGAATAGATATGAATTCATGAATCTAAGCTAAGAAATTATGATTCGATGTACGTGTTTTATATGAAAGAATTTTGCATGGTAAACGGATTTTGTACTTTTGAATAATGGAGTGTGAAAAAATTGTACATCAGTGTCTTTGAAAGAGTTGATTTTGTCCGCCCTTGAACAAATGGCGTTGTCATTGTATCACTCCTAAGACTTTTGTCAGTCCAACAAGATTTCTTGTACACAGAACTTATAGGCACAAAGATTTAATAAAGCTTACGAAGAGTGATATAAATATTAAAGAAAGTTTCTTCATTCTTAGGATACATCTATTTTACGAACCGGGTTGCTACAATATCTGGAAGACCTAGAAAAGCTATGAAATCGTTAAAAATTTCTGAAGAAGCCTAGAAAGGTTATGAAATTCTGAAAAAGTTAAACAAATTTTTCAATTTGCACCTATTCCAAAGTCCTAACACTTATTTTGCATAGTACTTTGCGGCGAATATTTAATTCCCGAATGCTTACGAAATGTTTTTTTGCTGCATAATAAAAATGAAATGATAGCAATATTTCTATACTTTATAGAAATTTATTGTTAATATTAGGGAGAATTATTAAGTTAGAATTGAATAATTAATGTCGATAAGCCCTTTACGTTTGCATTAGTTGATAATTGGACAAGATATTATTTGGAGAAATAGTCTGCGATTAGTGGAATGTTTTGAAAATGAATTTGAATAACTTCTGTAGCAGCCATAAAAAACGAGTATTTTTCCAATTGGTAGCGTTAGGGATTGATCAATTCATTATTTTACATAAATGCCTAAAAATTTTATAATTTTATTGCAAATGAAAACCAAATGGGAGCACTAAAATTTGAAGAATTTCAACGCTGAAACATAAATGAACACTTTTAAAACGGAAATGTTAGAGATTGAATGATTTTAGTTTGGGAAATTCAAAACAGTTTGACTAATAATGTTATTTGTTCGAATTGCAGCATTGAGAAAAGAATTTGGAATTAAAAACATTGAAATCCGGATAACTATTAATGAATAGTGCTTGTTATTCAGAAGTCTTCAATTTTGTTTCATTGTTTCATTGGAAATCTATTTCGGGATATGGAAATTAAAATTTTTTAACATTTGCGCGAAAAATTTTGGCGGGTTTGTCACATTTGAAGATTTCACAAAAGAATACTTAAAAACATCGAAAAAAGTAACAATTTTTTCCAAAAGTACTTTCAGAAGCCTAAATTGAATCAAATTCAGCTTGAAAATAAATAATTATCCTTGAAAAAATATTGAATCCTAAAGATTTCTCAACAAGTTCGAAAGATTTCACATTGATTTTGAAGATTTCAACAAGATTTCGAAGATTCAAAAGATTTCACGAGACTCCAAATATTTCAAAGTATTGAAATATTTCACAAGACTTCAAAGATTACAAAAAATTCAATTATAATTTTATTTTTACAAATTGTAGAGTTTAAAATTATACTTTGAACTGAAAACGTGGGAAATTTAGTATATTTACAGGTTAAACTTTGAAAATTGGATACTTTTCAAATGCAGGCGTTTGAGATTAAAATGTTTTGAACTATGTTTAAAATAAAATAAAAAAATTCCTAGTCCCCCAACATCAAACTCAAACTTTTGGGAATGAACTATTCTGAATCATGCGATAGAAATTTAATAATCTAAATTTATATGCTTTTGTAATTGATAAATTTTATAATTAAAAACGTTAAAAATGAGTAAAAGTTTAACGACTTGGATTCAAAGCTTTGAGGAAACTTTCCTCAAATTTGATTTTCATTAGCAATATATTTTGGGACATAAAAAATTGTATTCTCAAATATCTGCGCGCCAAAATTTCAACGGAATTTTTATATTCAAAGATTAAAAGAAAAAAAAGATTTTAAAATCATAAAAAATAGCAAAAATATTGTTTAAGAACACTTTTAAAGTTCTCGAAAGTTTTCAGATTTGGCATAAATTAAAAGAAATTACTAGAGTTGCGAAAATGAATCAATTAAATTCAGAATAAATAAAAACTGATATTATTTGTTTGCGTCTAAGACTCAAATTCAAGTGAGAAATTCTCAGAGATTTCAGAGTTGGAGGAATCTGAAATATTTCAGAAGATTTCAATTACAATTTCATTTGTTCATTTTAAAAATGAATTTCAGATTAGAGACGCTGAAAATTGGAAAAAATGAAAATTTTAATTGCAAGCATTCAAATTCGAACGTTTAAAAATATAAAAATTGTTAGTCATGCGTAAGCACGTATCCAGGGCGGATGCCCGAGGGGCCCGGGCCCCTCCCGAAATCCCGAAATTTGACATTTTTTCCCATTTGTACTGGATTTGGACTGGTCATGCGATTTAAATTGAATAATTTAAATATATGTAATTTCGGAATGAACATTCTTAAAAATACAAACCTCAGGAATGGTAAAAACTGAATGACATTAATTAAAAGCTCTGAATTCGATAAGTCTTCCTGTGAATTTTGATTATTTTTGCAATATATTTGGTACTTTGAAATTTGCATTTTTAAACATTTGCGCGCTAAATATTTGAAGATTTTACAAAAAATACTTGAAAAACATCAAAAATAGCCAAAATACTGATGTGAAGTACATTCATTTACTTTATTTAAATTGAATTCTCTTTAGAACAAATTATTATTTAATCAGAATTTGGAATTCGAACTGTCACAGAAGCTCCAAAAGTTTCCCCTGCAGGCCATTGTTTTTGTTCGAGTGTTGTAAAAGTATTTTTTTTTTTTGTTTTTGTGCAATTTTTGGGTAATTCAATTCAGTGTTTGAACAAGTTATATTTATTTGGTATATCAAAGTGCGGTTTTGATAATAATTTTCAATCACTCTCGAACTGAGAGCAAAGAATAATAATTAATGATTTCAAAATTAGTGCGGCATTAGTTGCAAAAAATTTAGAAATGAAGTGACGCGGGCTCAATCGAAGGACTTGAAAGACAAAATACAAAATGAAATTAGTCATCGAATCGGTAATTACTTTTCTCTCGGTTTTCATTGTTTCAATTATATTTTTGATCGTAGAAGAGTATTTAAAAACAAGAAATCCTAGAAATGCTATACCGGCATATCGATTTGTTTATTTTGATAACACAACATAACCTCAAATGTCATGTTCTGTCGTGTCCATGAACATACCATTAAAAACGACAGATATCCCGATAGCACTGTATATTTGGTGATATTTTCTCAGCGAGTGGTGCGATTATATGCTCAGCGATTTTATTTCATCGCAAAGTTTATTCCGTTTATTCTCATGATGTATATTGCCGACATTTATTCACGTCGATTGACAGTGACTCGTCGATTCATAAGGACTTTTGCCAATCGTGAGCATTCTAAAAACTTCCAACACAGTTTTCTTCGTATTATTTTCTTCTTCTAAACCTGTGCCCTGATAGTTTGACTTTTGTTTCTTCGTTCGTCTTTTGCCTTTATCAATTTGTCATCAAAATTCAAGTTTTCATATCTAGAACTCGTAAAATGACCAAATTAACTCTTATCTCAATCTCTGACTAAATTCATCAGTGCGTGAGTGAATTCTGTGAAAACACGTCAATATCATGGACATTTAGAAATTAAATGTTCAAAATATACCACATCAAAAAAATCGAAAAATATAAAATATAATCAGGGATTGGACAATATTTATAAATTCTCCAGGTATTTATTATTTCTGGAAGTAGATTGCGAACACGATGGATATTTAAATCACTTTTGCTCATACGCATTGCTGTATATTCAACAACAATATATATATACATAACTGTAAGAAATGAGAAATTAACCTCAAAATCCACCTCAAATACTTTTATAGTCAGTATGACTAAAATTTTGTTACAAAATAAGTTTTTGGCAAATTGGCTCTTTGTCTGCAGGTGTGTACCCAAATTTCCAATATTGAGAATGTCTTCATCTTTAACAATTGATGATCGAATGGTAAAAGCTGTAAGAAGAATAGTCCCATCTTTAAACAATGCCAAGCACAAGGGTCAGGATGGACGAATCGGGATTTTCGGAGGCTCGATGGAATATACAGGAGCGCCTCATTATGCAGGAATGAGTGCTCTTCGTGTTGGAGCGGATTTGGTCCACATATTCTGCACACAAGAAGCGGGCGTGCCTATAAAATCCTATAGTCCCGAGCCAATAGTCCATCCAATTTTGGATAACCAATTTGCGGTCAAGCTAATCAAACCCTGGTTAGAACGTCTGCAGGTGCTCGTTATTGGCTGCGGTCTTGGAAGGGATGAAAAAATCCTGAAAACAATCTCAGAGTTGATCGGTGTTTGCCGTTACATAAAAAAACCGATCGTCATCGATGCAGATGGACTTTTTCTCGTTGCCCAGAAACCAGGTCTTGTAAAAGATTATCCAGGTCTTATTCTCACCCCAAATGCGATGGAATTTAGTCGACTTTCTAAGGCCTTCCTGGACAAAGCAGTACAACCAGAGACTGTTATTAAAGCTTCTGATGTGAAGCAGTTGGCTGAATCTATTGGGAAGAATGTTGTTATCCTTCTCAAGGGAGCAAGGGATACGATCGTGGATGGTCACAAGGAAACTGAACCTGTAACATGTTCATTAGCAGGTTCTGGGAGACGATGTGGAGGACAGGGTGATCTTCTGGCAGGAAGTTTGGCTGTTTTCTGGTGGTGGGCACTTACTGCTGGACTCAGTGAAACTGCCATTTCGCCTCAAATTGTTGCGTGCTATGCTGCTTCCAGGTTGACGAGAGAGTGCAACGCAGCTGGTTTCAAACTTAAACAGAGGTCGATGTTAACGACAGACATGATTGAACAAATTGAACCTGTCTTTTCGAAACTTTATGAAACTCATTTTGCAAAGTGAGCTATGATTTTAGAGACTAGAGTTTTCCGTGAATTGATACAATTTTTTATATTTTACTTCCGGAGTTGTACCTCAATGAGGGAAAATGATTTTTGAAGACAATGGGTGTCCTAAATAGATCTTTATTTATTGAGGGTTATTTTATAGATTAGTTGAATTTATGTTGTGATTTTAACTTTTAGAAGTCCATCGTTTTGTGGAAGAAGTCGAACAAGAAGCAGTGATAAATAATGTTCTTCGGAGTAATCTTGAGGAGGAATTTCACGTATTCGCTTCAAACTCCAGATAATGTAAATATTTTTGATATTAAAAGATTTTGAGGAAATAAAGAAAATAATTTGCTCCCGGATGATCGAACTGAAATTGAATAATTTTTATAGAATTAAAAAAAAATATTTGGAAATTTCAAATTAAAAAATGTATTTATTTTCAATTGAATGATTAATAGAGAGTTTCAACTGATGAAATTGTATAGGAAAGAAATTCCGAAATCCAAGACAATTGTTTTTGGTTGCATATTTGATTTTTTTAAAATGCAATGATTCTATTGGAGAGATTTTTTTTTGGTAGAAAATTCGACCATTCGGTTGAAAGTTCAACTACTTCGTTCAACATTGATTTTTTTGGTTGAAGATGTACATCTTATGTTAGAAAAAAGTTTTTTTGTTCTGAAAATTAACTATTCTATTTTTGATTGAAAGATAAATATTTCATCATTTCCGTAAAAAATAAACCATTTTGTGGAAGGCATCTTTTTTGGTTTAAAAGGTAAACTATTACTGATAAGATAAACTATTTCGTACCAAATTTGTGTTTTTTTTAAATTATCTTCTTGGTCGAGGACTCCACTATTTGAATGAAAATGTAGCTTTTTGGTTTGAAATTCAACTATTCAGTTTGAAGTTTGAATATTTTGTTTGAAAAATTCGGCTATTTTGTTGGAGTCATCTCCTTTGCTCGGAAATTCAACATTTTTTCGAAAACTCAAACATTTAATTGAGAATGCATCTTTGTATTTTATAAGTTTGGAAGGTTTGGAAATTCACCTTTCGTGATAGAAAGCTCAACTTTTCTGGTTAAAAAATCATCTTTTATGGTTGAAGTTGAACGTTTTTGTTGAAAATTTAACTGTTTTCAAAAAATGTCGTCTTTTTGGCTTGAAGATGTAACTATTGGTTTGTAAGTTCAACTATTTGTTTAAAAATTTGTCTCTCTTGCTTGAACAATAAATTATTTGGTTGATAATGCCACTGTTTGATAATTGTTTGATATTTATAGAATAAAAAATCTCCTTTTTTTGGTAAAAAAATCAACAATCTGGTTGAAAGTTGAAATACTTCGTTAAAAATTAATTTTTTTTATTGAAGATTCTCCCATTTCTTTAAAAATTCAACTATTCAATTTGAAGTTTGTTGTTTATGTGGTTTAAGACTACTTCCTTCATCCGTAAATATAACTACTGCATGTTTGGTTGAGGATTTGTAATTTCGAAGTTGAAAATTTAACTATTCGATACAAAAGTCAACAATTTGATACAAAATTCATGTGTTTTGTTAAAAATTCATCTTATTCTTGAAGAACTCCACAATTTGATGGAATATACAGCTCTTCGGTTCAAGATTCAACTGTTTGATAAGATATTTAAATATTCTGTTAAAAATTAAACTATTTTGCTGAAGTCATTTTTTTAAATCGATAATTGGACCTTTTTTTTGGAAACTTGATGTTGGAAAGCATTTTTGTAGGTTGAAAATCTAACTATTTTACTAAATATTTAATTGTTTTCTTTAAGCATCAACTATTCTATTAAAATAATTCTTATTGTCGAAAAATTCAACTATTTTGTGGAAAGTTCAACTACTCTGATAAAAATGAATTTTTTCTTGGTTTAAGATTCACCTCTTTCATATCAAATTTAAATATTTCTCTGAAAATTCGTTGTTTATGTGGTTAAGAATTTGTTTTGTTATCGCAAAATTTACCCATCCTATTTTTCGTTGAAAATTTGTAATTTCTAGGTCCAATCAGCGCTGGATTAACCAGAGGGCACGGTGGGGCCAGTGCCCCAAGCCCCAGGGTACCGAGGGGCCCTTGACCCCAGAAAAAATTAAACAAGTTGACGTACGTTACAGCAAGTTCCATAAAATCTTAGAAAAAATTGATAATTTTCAGAAAATTTTGTAAAAAAATTAGTTTGTGATCCATATTTTAACATAGGTTCAAGCAATGGTAAATAACAGTAAAGATTCATTAGGTCCATAATTTGAAGATATAGGATAAAATTAGAAACGTTGTAATTTAAAAATAATTTTGATTTATTTTTCTGCCTTCTCGAAAATTGTGATTTTTTCTGCCCTTAAGAGGGCCCCTTCCGAGGTTTAGCCCCAGGACCCAAAAAATGTTAATCCGGCGCTGGGTCCAATTATTTATCCACATAGTACAAAAGTCAACTACTTGATACAAAATTCATGTGTTTTGTTAAAAATTAATCTTTTTGGTTACAGACTTCACTATTTGGTTTAAAATTCAGAAATTCGGTTCACAGTTCAACTATTTGATTGTGAGTTCCAGAATTTTGTTGAAAATCCAACTATTTTGTACAATTAATCTTTTTTGATCGAAAATTCAACATTGGTGAGAAATTCTACTTCTTGCCTCAAAATTGAACAATATTGTTCAAAATCTGTTCCTTTTTCTGGAAAGATTAACTATGTGGTTATTGATGAAACTGTTCGATTATCAATTAATTCCTCAAGAATCAAAATCCATCTAGTTTGATATTTTATACTGTAAAGTCTGATGTCTTAGTATTATCAATTATTCTTGTTTCATCAAAAGGGTGAAAAACAATGATTAAATAGGTTTCCAACGAGAGGGGTAGGGGTCAAAAACAGTCAAAAATTGGTGGCGCAGTTTATGGATGGTTCCTGTTAATAAAAAAATTTGAGATGAGCGAGAAAAAAAGCAGTTAAAATCCATAGTTTTTTTTCAATCAACACCAATATTTATCACGAAAAAACTCATGAATAGAATGATAAACTTAATAAAGGGTTCGTAAAATAAAATATGGACAAATAAAAGACTTTTTATGTGAAAACAATAAATACTTTACTAACATTTCTCACATCAGTCGAATACATCATATTTGCGTTTGCAGTTAAAATCCTTATTAAACGCAATTTGTGTAAATCGCCAGTGTAAGCATTTATCATGATGTTTCACTAAATTATTTGCAAAATTGTTCATCAATTCGATTAAAAGCCTATTATCTAAAAGTCTTAAAGTTAGTCAAGTAAATAAATACATGTCAGTACATCTAATATGTTTCGAATAGGCCAAAACAAAAGAATTCCTAAAATTATTTCAGCAGCAGCTTTCGAAAATCTAGTATCTAAAATCTAAAATTCCTATAATATTTGATTTTAAGGCATCGTTTGTCGAAGCTTCTCTGCATGTCAGTAAATAAAATAAGGCCTTATTTCTGAAAAAATGAGATCTCGATTGAATGTAGTCCCAGTAATTGAAATTTCAAAAATTAGTTTCAAGACAATCAAGAGCTTGGTTTACTTCAGTGTAGGTTTTGTTGTCTGAATATTGTTCCTCTATCTAAATTTACATTAAAATTTAATCTATATTGGATCTTGTTGCGTGCAACAGGCGGCTGTGTATAATTAAAAAATTGTACATTGTACAGACGGTTCGTAAAGAATGTTCAACTTTTCATTCAAATGAAACTTCTCACTCAAAATAATAAAATTTCGACATTTCACAGGATTCTAACTATTCGTAAAAAATTTACTATTATAGCTTGAACATCTGAGTAGCAATAATTGTTTCTAGACTGTTCCCCATAGACTCTGTTGCATTCTTTGACAAATATAAAATTATCTGATTCGATAATTTGATTGTAGCTCGGAAACAGTATGGCAATTGAAAGACACGTATATATTTCATTTGTAGACAAAGGTAGATTTTTTTCATCTTTCTCTTAGTTAGTCTTTTGTTGCGTAACAAATTGCAATTTTGTTGAGTACTAGGAATAAAAGGTCAATACTGAAGTGTGATTCCCTCTTATCAGTAACGTAGGTGGCATATCTCTCGTGAGGGCTTCTAACCATGCCATATATAATGCAGCAGAGACTGCACCTTTCCTTGGCATTGGCAGCGACCTGGAAAAATACACAACTTTTAATACAAACAAACAACAGGTGTAACAGCCTGCAGGAATTCCTACAAATATTTTTCTTTCATACCGCTAAGTGCAGAATTAGAAATTTTTTAATTTGAAATTGTTTTTCTTTTTTTTAACGGATGACACTCCATTGGTCTACGCCAGACCTTGGAAACTAAAGAGTCTCGAGGAAGCCTCTCTACAAGTTAATTACGATCATTTCTATTTCAGGAGACTGCCTGAATCTTAAGCCCGATACACACATTCGCTACTCGCCGAGTAACGAGCAAATACTCGGCGAACACCTAGTAGTGTGGATGGGT
>WSXT02205012.1:0-18320 GCA_011762715.2 Neuroterus valhalla | reverse complement strand
CTCAAAATCATAGTTTCGAAGTCGGTGTTCACTCTCCTGAAAAAACTACTGAACCGATCGTTCTTAAATTTGGTACACACTTTCTACATACATATTGCCAGGGTTTCGGCATTAAAGATGTTTTCCACTTACAAAATGGCGGAATTCTTCGTCAAAAATCACATTTTTCGCTTAGAACGACCATAAAAAATTGAAAAATTGAAAAACCCATGATTGGACACCGTTGTACCCAAGTAAAGCATATATTTTATTGAAAAAAATTTACCCGATTGGATTATACAACTCTACTTTGAGATATGATGAACACCGCAAATAGGACACGTCATCGTAAATCTGCTGCCACCGGCTTATTTCTTCATATTTTTGTACCAGAATTTGGGGAAATGTTCTTGAAATGTTTTTTTTTAAATATGTCTAATACTAGAATAAATGTAATTTTGTAATATTTCCAAAAAAAAAATCATGAAAAAACATTTTTTTAGACCCTACTCCCCCCTTAATTCGTCATAGTATATAGTTTTCTTCATGCTAACTAAAAACACATGTTTTTCGTATATCGAGAGAATTTGCGTGGTTGGATGAACTATTCGCGGTAAGTCAAGATTATATGGTTATTTTAACTAGAAATTAAGTTGATTTCACAAAATGTTTAGTCGATTCTACTAAGAAAAATAGTACGTTAGTACAAAGTGCGTTACATAATATTTGAACGTTCCCTAAAATCCAAAGCTTCTGTTTCTAGAGAATATCAACACAATTTTGTTTAACCCAATTCTGTTGATAATATTAGCAAATCAATGCAGTAATACTTGGTTGAAGCTTATCAATGCAGCAGAATCGCGGCTGTTCTATCTACAGAATTATTGCATAAAATCCCGTTTTCATGTTTTTTGAATGCTGCTATCCAGATTCTGCCAGGCCTGACGAGAGGGGGGGTGAGGGTACTTTCTCCCCCGGGCTCGGAGTTCTTAGAGGGGCCTGGACTCACAATTGAGCTACCGGATCGAAGAAGGGCACATAAACTCATTTCGCTGGGAGTGGGGAGGCCCGCAAACGTCGCTTAAACCCGAGCGGCTGAAGGCCTCCCCACTCACAGCGAAATGAGTTTATGTGCCCTTCTTCGATCCGGCAGCTCAATTAAACGTATTTTCATGAAATAAAACAAATTGAAGGGGGCCCGCATCCGAGATTTCCCCCGAGGCCCGAATATTCTCTCCACGGCCCTGGATTCTGCATTTAGGGCAGGGTAGAAAAGCTGAAAGTAACTGGAGAAAAATTCACAGTGAGAAAGAAATTAGTTTCAATCGTTTCTCTCCAAGAATGCCTAGGATATAATACCCTTCAGAAGCGCATTTGAAAGATCTGTGAGACGTATCAATTTAATATTATTACTGCAGGCGGAACTCGATTACAGATGTTACTAATTATATATTTACCAATCGAATTGAGGATGACCGCTGAAATAATGATCAGAGTACCGGTAGCAGTCCACATTTTTCACTATTGATCAGAAGAAATTAATTCCTAGATAATTTATATAAAGAAACAAAATATTTCATATCTTTTTGAACTTCATTAATCCCCCTCTTCGATAAGGTGAATCAACACAGTTTGGAGCCATAAAACATGATGCCCTCCCCTTTTCTCCACCTCTCCAGCCACAGATCAATTTCAATTTAATGTTGAGTGGCATCATATCCTGTTGCGTTACCAGTCTTGTAAAATATTTTACGAAATATTATCCACTCCTTAAACTAGAATAATAAGCTACATTATTTGCATTCGCTGAAATTTCATCTAATCTATTACGAAATGTATCAAATGTCTCGCTGGTAGTTTATGAGAAACTTTGAACAGTAATAAAATCTTGGACATATTAATTAAATCTGATCTTCATGAGTTATTAAAAAAATCGAGTTCATAAAAAATAAATTCTTTTGGCCCATAAGATTACTTGGTCTTCTTGTGATTAAAAATCTATCGCAGTTTTGGACTGAGAAAATTGTTTTTTACTCCTGCAGAGTAATTTCTCATTATCTGAAGATCGTCATTCTTCGTGCAACAAAAAAGACAATTGAAATGAATCAGGAATGTTGCAATGACGATTCAGAACTGTGAGCGATAGAGAGGTTGTTTTCTGAAACATTTCGAACGGAAAAATATTTCAGTTGCAAAAATGGATACATTCTTCACCTGAAATCAAATAAAAAATTTCGAGCTCATTCTCCTTTTCCATTTTCTACATCAATATAGAGGAAGATTCTTTGAAATCGAGTACGAACCACGACCTCTGGAACTTCTTGAACGAAAGATTTCATTCGATTTTTTTTGAGTCACCTTAATGCATAGGTATGCCCCTATTTAGCTCCAACTAATTGACAAATAGTAGATTTCAGCGAAAAAAAAAATTAAACGACATGGGAGAAAACTATACTGACCGATTTTATTTCAAATCAGGCAGAGTGGTCCCGGTCAGGGAGTCACAACAAATTGGCCTCTAAATATATCATTCTACAATGGAAATTGAGGGATTTATTTAGGCCGGAAAAAATCATCTGGAAAATTGCGAGCTTTTGTAGTCCTCCGGCATCTGTAGTCTCAGTAGTCCGTCGTGCAGTATATTCCAGAAGTCTGAACCCAGTATTGATCCCTGGGCGACTCCTGCCGTCACCTGTCTGGACTCCGTGCCATCTGTCGTCTCGTACCTAATCCGTCTGTCTCGTAGGTAATCCCCCATCACTCGCATGAGGTATGGAGGGACTTCAAACCTTTGGAGTGCTGTCCGTATGTCTCTCCACCTAGCGGTGCTGAAGGCGTTTCGTACGTCCAGGGTCGCCAGAAGCACTAGGGGTCTCGCTCCGTAGCAAAGCGCCTCGTCCGTAGACAAGCGTTTTTTACTTCGCGTATCGCCCCTATTGTCGAGCGACCCTTTCGGAATCCGTGCTAGTTGTCTGACAGTCCTCCGTTTGTCGTAACCGCGTCCGTTAGTCTCGGTTTCAGTAGCGCTTCGTACAGTTTGCCTGCTGTGTCTTGTAGACTCAGGGGCCTGTAGGAAGACGGTCTATTTGGTTCTCCTTTTCCTTTATGCAGAAGAACCAGTCTGGCCGTTTTTCATCTTGTGGGAAAGATGCCCGCCCGCAGGACCGGGTTATACATGTCCAGAAGAAGTTCTGGACGTGCCCCCGCGATCCATCGGAGGATCTCTCCCGGTATACAGTCCGGTCCCGGTGCCTTACGAGGCTTGAGCGTGGACACTGCTCGGTTCAGCTCCGCCTCGGAAAACTCCGGCACCGCCGTCTCTGGTTCTTCCGTAACGTCGTCCGTCACTGGTTGGTTCGGGAAGAGTCCGTCTACTATTTTGTTCATAGTTTCTCTGTCCTTTAGTTCTGAGGGGCTCAGAGCCCCTAGTTTTTTGGTCACTATCTTGTAACCAAGTCCCCAGGGGTCCCGCTCCACCTCTTCGCACAACTGTCTTGCGCATCGTCTCTTTCTGTCATGTATTGAGTCCTTCAGGACCTTTCGTACCGTTTTGTATTCTGTCGCTAGTCTGTCGGCGTCAGGTCTTCCCTTCTGTCGTGCGCGATATACCCTCCGTCGGCATGCAATGCATTTTTTACGGAAGAGGTTTATCTCGTCTGTCCACCACTACAGTGCCCTTTTGTCCGTTCTGGCCTTGCAGCGGGGCATCGTGGCGTCGCACAGTTGCGTTATCAGGTCAATCGTCTTGTCCGTTATCCAGTTAGCTCTCCCTCGGTTGTCTAGTTCTTTCGGAAGATTTAAAAATAATGTATGAATTCTGGAAAATGACTAAAAGGCGGTTGATTTGTAAAAATATTAAAATCGGATTTCCTCAATTAGTCTACCTTCAAGATTCTGTTTCTTTCAGGAAGTTGACAATGGTTACTACATTCTTCATAACTGCTGAGAAAACGGTGAATCTGAAGACTATAAAGTTGTTTAGGATTTCATTTTGCACATATAATTTTAACGTATTTCTTGTTTAAAAACCAATACATTTTGAATAATTTTGCACAGAATCGTCAATATGGGTCATATCGAGTTGTACCTCAAAATTTCTGATGGAGAATATCTAAAGCTAACAAACAAGAGCTCACTTTCCCAGTTTCATCTCCATGAGCCCATTTTATGGGGTACCCGAAAAATTCCAATAAGTAGGCTACCCTTATGGATTTTGAGCCACTGAATCTGATTCCAGGCTCCGTTAAAGTAATATCCATGCCCGAGGAAGTTAATAAAACGAAGAATGTTTCTAACTATTTCGAGTCGCTGAGTTTATATTCAATATAAGAATTTTCCTACAGTACCCCATATTTGCACTAGCCTAGGGTTGAAAGTGTATAACTGAGTTAAACTTAAAGTTTTATGGAGGTTTCATGTTCGCAAGAAGGAGCTGATATCTTCCGACATTTTAAGTCTCTGAATTTTTATCTAGTGTTGCGGACGCAGTTTGGTTTTATATTAAAGATATTTTATGTGAACAAAGTTTATTTTCAGGGTATTGAAAAATGTATTTTAACGTTATACTGTCATCGACAAAGCTACGCCAAAGTTTAAGTATACATTTTGTATTGAGAAGTAACTGTAAAGGTAATAAGCTTAGGGAAAACAGAAAAGGATAGATACATTCCTAAGTTAGGACGCCCTTTGGCCCAGGTCAAGACGCAGTCAGTGCCGTTTGAGACAGGCTAGCGGAACGACGTAAAATCTCTGATTATTTCTAATCTAATTACAATTAAACAACCCAAACATTGGTCCTTCGAGCCGGATCCTATAGCGGAGGATCCTTCGCGTGCGTCTTCGCGGCATATGTGAAGATATCACATGTTTGACTTCGCGTATACCACGTAAAAACATTTTGATTGTGAGAGACAGGAGCTCTGGTGACGCTACATCGAAGCCGAAGCCAAGTGTCGGTTGATGGAGTGCAGTGAGTAAGACAGAGGCAGTGCAGGGAGAAAGATAGTGAGTGCATGGACAGTGCAGTGACAGAGATAAATGACTTGAGTTGGTGAAAACAGTGAGGTAAGTGAGAGACCCACTACCGACGCCAAGATGAGCACGAAGAATCTTGCGGGGAGCCGGGCAGGAGGGGAAGCTGTACCGTTAGAACCGGTTGCCGAAACTGCAGGGATGCAGCTAGGCGAAAACTCTGAACCTACAGGGGCGAACTTAGTCAGCGACCTCGAGAAGACCCTTACACCAATACAGGAATGCCCTCGACGCAGCGTTAGGGAGACCAAAGGAAAGGGTCACTTACGTAACGATTCACTGCTACAGCAAAAGAGGTTAGTAACAAGTGAAAATCGTAGTTTAGTCGTGCCGCGAAATGAATATGACAAGTCGAAGTCACACGCTTCGGGAGCGCAATCGTTATATTCGCAAATTTCAACCAGCTCTAGTGTCATTGCTAGACGACAACTGGAGATAGAGGTGTGACGGCAGGAATAAATAGCGAGAGTCGAACAAGAACGAGCTGAATTGCGACGCAAACCTGAGCGAGAACAAGCTGAGCGAGAAAAGAAGCTTATTGAACCGCGCGCGAAATTAGACGAAGCAAAATTAGCAGAATCCGCGGAATGTAACGGTCTATCTAAGCCAAGTCACTCCAAAGTAGAGGACTGGCTACAAAGAAAGTGAGCAGAGAGTGCAATCACGTGAGTTTAGAGAACCGTCACGCGTTTTCCGAGAACCCTTGCGCGAGACAACAGAACCACCAGGGAATGCGCTAAAAAATAACCGGGAAATAGTACCATTGCCGAAAATGGATAGATTGTTTACCGCAAGGCAATCTATGGGAGAAGAGCTGCCCATTTTCAAGGGATCCTACACCAATTGGATTCTCTTCAAGAAAATATTCAACCAGACTACCGAAACCTGCGGTTTCTCACCCACCAAAAATAATCTTTGTTTGCAGATGTGCCTTCAAGGTGATGCGCTAGAGGCTGTGAGAGCCTTACTGACGACAGTCAACGTAGGTAAGGTGATGGATGTATTGAAACGGCATTTCGGTAGTGGCTACTATTGAGTCACTAGATCAACCGAGTTACCTGACTAACCCGGGTTTGGTCAGACAATTAATTAAGGGGGAACGCCACTGTGACGGGTCTAAAAATAGCCGATTTTCGTGAATTTTTTTTTGTAAGAAGGAATGATCATTTAAGGATCGGACAAAAAGCAATCTATTAGGTATGTATTCGACTATGTCGATGTAAATTTTTAATGAAAAATATTGGAAAAAATTTTAAAGTAATCCAAATAATCGTAACGACATAAAAAAAAATGACGTCATCTGGTGGCAGCGATACAGAAGTGAATTATTATCTGGAATCGAAAAACAAAAAATATAAATAATCTACAGGATAGTCCACTATCGTTGCACGTAGCCGTTTTCTTAAAATAATTTTTTTCACAGAATGGTGGCGATTTGAATTTTTTTGTGTGATTTTGACCCTTTTTTCAATTTTCGAAATGTCTAAAAAAATAGTAATTTTCAAAATTTTGGAAATTGGCTACGTGCAACGTTAGACAATGATATAACAAAAATTTAAAGAAAAAAGAAAATTAAAATCGGTTCATAAGCCTCCGAGAAATCGTTGCCACCGTGTCCAAAAAAGTCATTTTGAGAAATAAGCGTTTGAAGTTTCCATTGCATATTCGTTAGTTCCCAAAGTAGTTGCATCAAATATTTATACTTACATTATACTATCTATTCCGGGACCATATGACGGTTCTTCCTCAGCATTCTCAGTACTTTTTCTTGCTCTTGATGATGAGTTAGCTCGCGTCATAATGAGACACGAAAAAGTAAACAATATCAAATTTCAGAAGTCGAACGCGGCTGCTCGGATGATCGGCATAACGGCCTATCTGCTCTCCCTTCGGATTTTGGGTATATCTCAGTCAATTTTTGAGATTTTGAGTGAAAATTTTTTTTAAATACTTTTGAATATATATACTTCATGAAAATGCAACAAAAAAAAATCAATTTTTTTGACTTATCACAGTGGCGTTCCCCCTTAATAAATTACCGGTGAATGTACGAATGAACTGGGGAAAGCACACCTCCAAACAAAAAGACGCATCCGGACTTCGTGAATTCGCGACTTGGATCAAAGAAGAGGCCGATGCTGCGAGCGCGATTCACGTACCCCAATTACTCGAAAAGACAGAAATGAAAAACGCGTTTTATCGTGCCGCGAAGGAGACAGTAGGGAAAAGTGCAATTATTGCAGCAAAAAGTCGAATGAGACAGCAGCGTGTTCAGGATATCTAAAACTATCGGTAGATGATAGATGGGATGAGTTGGTTAAAAAAGAAGCGAGTGTGTTTTGGATGTCTGTAGACCGAGCATAATATTCATCAGTGTAAGCGGCGACCCTGCAATAAATGGGGTTGCAAAATGAAACATCCCCTTACTTTGCACAATTATTTTTTGAAGAAGAAACGAAATGACAAGCCTGATGAAAGGACACTCATATCCGCAGAAAGAACCGTGAATGAAAATGCCGATGACCGTGAACGGGTAAATTGTACGCGCAAAGGAGAAAAACGAGTTATTTGAGAATTCTTCCAGCCACCTTAAGAGGACCCGCGGGCGAGATAGACACGTACGCCTTACTCGACAGCGGATCGACAGTGTTTTTAATATCCAAAGAAATCGCAGACAGACTTGGACTAGAAGGACCGGTGCGACCTGTAATTGCATCGTGGTATGATGACACGATCGATGAGGACCAGACATCGCGGAGTGTATGTCTTAAAATTCGCGGGGTAACCGAAAAAATGTACACCCTAAAGAACGTGCGCACGACTACAATGAAAATGTCTGGCCATTCGATGACTTTTGACCCAGAGAAATGGCCTAACTTAAGAGGGTTAGAGATTGCAGACGTCGAGAATGCAGTACCGACTATCATGATAGAGGAAGACAATCTACACCTGAAGCAAATAAAGCGATAAGTGACAGGAAAGGTAGGCAAACCTTTCGCCTCTCTGACACCACTAGGATGGACGATTCATGGACCGGACAATCAGGAGAGAGCAGAAAGAGACTACGCGTTCCTGGTCCATCGAGTGGATGAAGAGGCTGAGCTGAACGAGCTCGTCCGGGATTTTTGGTCCACCGTATCCTTCGGAGTGATGCCATCAAGGAGGACCTTGAGCTCCACGGAAGATCAACGTGCACGAGACGTCCTGGAAAGAACTCTGAGATGCGTTGGAGATCATTGGGAGGTCGGATTGCTCTGGAAAACGGATAGAGAGGATTTGCCAGAGAGTCGCAAAAACGCGGAGAAACGTTTTCTCTCAAATGGAAGAAAAATGAACAGAGATCCAGAATTCGTTAAAAGGTACAGCGCAAACATTCAAGCTTATATCGATAAGTCCTACGCCCGTTAACTGACAGACAAGCAAGCTCAGCGAGAGCAGGACAAGACCTGGTATTTGTCGCATTTCGCCGTGCATAACCCACAGAAACCGGAGAAGTTACACAGAGTATCTGATGCAGCTGCAAGAAGCCATGGCCTTAGTCTAAACTACAGACTTCTGAAGGGCCCTGACTTGTTAAATTTATTCCTAGGCGTATTTTTCAAATTTCGAGAGAGAAAAATAGGAATTTGCGGGGATCTTCGCGAAATGTTCCATCAAGTTCGCATGAAGGAAGAGGATTGTTCCAGCCAGCGATTTCTGTTGCGAGAACCAGGCAGTCAAAATATTCACACCATGAAAATGACAGTTATGATTTTCGGGGCCATCTCATCACCTTACGTAGCACAGGAGGCCTGGAATGTGTGGCTATAGGACCTTCATAATTCTCAAATGTTGAGAATTTCACGCTGTTACTTACTCGGAATCGGGCAAGTGACAATAACACAACTGCAAGTATTCTGTGATGCCAGTGTTCAGGCATTTGCAGCAACCACCTATCTTCGCATAGAGGGGGAGAGTGGGATAAAAACTACATTAGTGATGGCCAAGACCTGGATAGCACCAATAAGGCTTCTCACAGTTCCACGCCTGGAACTTCAAAGTGCAGTAATGCCATCAAGACTCACACAGTTTGTACAAAAAGAGCACAGCCTGCATATCGACAGAACAATCTTCTGGTCCGATTCACAGACAACACTCGGCTGGATAAGATCTGATGCTCGAAAATATCATCTATTCGTAGCACATCGTATTGCCGGCAATATTAGACTCGACCTCGCCGACAGACTGGAAGTGGGTGCCTACGGGAGACAACGTGGCTGACGAAGCTACCAGAAGCAAGAGTCAAACAAACTTGCAGAACTCGAGCCGCTGGTTCACAGGACCCAAATTTTTGTACAAACCGAAAACCGAGTGGCCCGTACAAAAAATAATAGACAGACAAACTGGAGAGGTGTCCACGGAAATGAGAAAAGAGTTTTGTTTCATTACAAAGCCCGCAACACCCATAATCGACAGCGGAGGATTTTCCTCGTGGCAAAAGATAACAGCCTGGGTCTATAGATTCTTCGATCGCTGCCGCAAAACGACAACAGCCGCCGGAACCTGGGAGTTGATGCGCCACGAGATAGAACGAGCTGAAGTTTATCTAATGCAGCAATCTCAACAAGAATCGTTTCCAGAGGACTGGAAAAGGTTGAAATATGGACAACAGAGATAGGACAGCGTTACAGTCGAAAATCCTCGGAAGCAAAAATGACATTGTCAAGATACTGATTTGGTTCTATTACCAGAAGGCTGGACACAATGGAAGAGAGAGGGTTATCAACGAACTGAGGGAAAAATTTTGGGTTACCAACATTCAAGCAGCAGTTCGCAGCTTATGGAATAAGTGCCTAACATACCGGCATAGAAGAGCGAAGCCAAACGTTCCGAAGATGGCACCTTTACCGGTACCGCGACTTCAGGACAACGTAGCAGTCTTCACAGACGCTGAAATCGACTACTTTGGGCCAATACCAGTTGCTATTGGCCCAAGACGAGGAAAAAGATACGGAGTCCTGTTCACGTGTTTGACAGTGCGAGTGGTGCACGTGGCAATAGCTGCTTCGCTGGACACCGACTCCATGATAATGGCTTTCCGACGAATGATGGCTCGTAGAGGCAAACCTAAGCGAATCTACTCAGATAATGGCACCAACCTGGGAGGAGCACCTGAGGAACTTCGCAAGGCAGTTCAAAGTCTGGACAAGGACGAAATATGGCAACAAACATCAGCAGATAAAATGGAGTGGCACTTCAGCCCGCCAGGAAGCCCACACATAGGAGGCTGCTCGGAGAGACTTATAGGCTCAGTAAAGCGTGCACTAGGAGTCACACTGAAAGGGAGGGCGCTGAAGGAGGAAGTACTTCAAACTCTATTTGCCGAGGCGAGTATTCGGTGAACAGCCGCCCACTGATCTATGTATCAGATGATCCAAAAGACAACAGGAGTCTGACACCAAACGACTTCCTGGGGATAATGCCCGGCACAACTCGAGAAGTTCATGGTACACCAGGGGTTTTCACTGATGCAAACGCTCTCCGCAGACAGTGTCGGTACTCACAATGACTCATTGATCATTTATGGCGCCAATAAATCAAAAAATATTTACCATCAATCAATCGGCGTGCAAAGTGGCACCGTGAACGACGAAAGCTGCAAGTGGATGACTTGGTAGTCATATGGGACGAGACTGCACCTCGAAACCAGTGGATGAGAGGGCGAATGGTAGCAGTATACCCAGAACGAGACGGCCGCAATCGCGTGGCCGATGTGAAGACATCAACTGGTATATTCCGCCGAGCAGCAGCAAAATTGTGCGTCCTTGAGATGCCATAGTGTATTCCGAAGTACTTGAAATACAGGAGGGGGAATGTTGCGGACACAGTTTGGTTTTGTATTAATGATATTTTATGTAAACAAAGTTTATTTTCAGAGTTTTAAAAAATTTATTTTAACGTTATAGTGTCATCGCCAAAGCTACGCCAAAGTTAAAGTATACATTTTGTATTGAGAAGTAACTGTAAAAGTAGTAAGCTTGGGGAGAAGAGAAAAGGAAAGATAAATTCCTAAGTTAGAATGCCCTTTGGCCCAGGTCAAGGGACAATCAGTGCCGTTTGAGACAGGCTAGCGAAACGACGTAAAATCTCGACCGTTTTCTTCGCTTACCGACGCAATACCGTTTCCCCTAATTTCATCAATTTTACTAGTTTCTGTATATTAGGAGTTCCATTAAAATCATCTCATTTACTTTTCATTCTTGTGTAAGTGCTTGTATCGCGCAATAGTGACTAAATAAACTAAACTTTTTAACCAAATATGTGCGTAGCGTCATTTCAGATTATTCCCAATTAAATAACAATCAAACAACCCAAACACCTAGCATGAGTATTCTTAGGGGCTCACGAAGGCATTACTCCTATATAAAAAAGCTAAAATCTTCCCATATATTAAGGTTTCATTTCCGCACGCGAAAGTTGGTATTTTTTTCTATTTTGAGTAGCTGAGTTGAAACCTCGCATCAGGATTTTTCTACATTGCTTTAGAATTACTCCATCCTAGGGAAAAACGTTAAAATTGAGAAATAATTGAGCTATTACGGAGATTTTATCTGGGCACGAAAAAACTTATATCTTTGCATATTTGGTGGATAGAATTTTTTGCGAATTTATTCGAATAAGCTGGTAGGTAACATGGTAAATGCTTTTAGGTACAATAAGGGTTTAATAGTATTGACAAATACTCGTAGGAATTCATACAAGAAGAAAGAATATTTGTGACCATGTCGTTTTTTCAACCCTTTTTTAGTTGTTCGGTTAACGGTACAAGAAAAATGAGAGAGCAGTTCTTTGTGCAGAATTAGATTCTCAGGTTTTAAAGTTATCCAATTTGTTTTGGAGTTTATCACACCATCTGGAAGAAATGAAAAACTCAGCTTCGAAGGATTTGATTTGATGTTAGGGTCAGATTTTTTTATAGTTGACTGGCCTTACAGACCATATTTTTCAACAGATTCTAATGTTCAGATTTGAGAAATGACTAGCCTTGAATGATTCAGAGAACTGATGTTTCCGATTCTTTCATTTTATTTGCAGTGTAACAATGAATACCCATAAACATATGAAGTATTTAAATGAGCAATGTCGGCAAAATGGACTTTTATTTTAAGAAAAAATACGGAAATTAAGTGAGTGAAAGAATAACCGGATAATGTAATCAAATAATTAAAACATGTTTTACGCCACAGAGATTCGCAAATGCTTCATTTTCTTATGCGAGACATTCTTTTTTACATTCTCATAATAAATGATCAAGAAAGTATTAAAATTGTCCGAAATTCCACATCTCAGTTTTTGAAACGGATTCCCACGTTTTGGGACTCTCCGAAGTCAAAAATGAAGTTTTAATGATGGTGCCTGTCTAGTAGTGTGTATATATGTCTGTCCGTACGGCCGTTCACCGTAAAGACGATAACTCCCAAAAAAATGAACGGATAAAATCTTTCTTTGATACACTTGCTGAGGGCTCCAAAGGGAAAAATTAGTTCAATTACCAGCATTACTTTACCATCTGTCCTGGTTTTACCTATCCAAGATGCTGTAAAAAACTCGAAAATTGTCATTCGACGCCAAACGACCTAAGATAGGTAAAAACGTTAGGATGAAGAATCGTAACTTGCTAACAGAGCAACAATTTGTTTTGAACATTTTTCGATAGGACTCATGATTTTGGTTTCAACCATAGAAAATTGTATGGGGAACATAAAAAATCGAATTTTGAACCCAACAACCTGAAGTATGCAAAAATATCTAAATGAGGAACTACAGCTTCCAAACAGTCCTACAAATCGTCCTGCAACTATTTTTTGGTAGGACTCGTGGTTTTAGTTTGGACCATCAAATCTTCTATGACAAAAAATCGTGAGCCGTCATGGGCGGCCTGGCAGAAGTGATAAAGATAATGCCTGAACGTCCTGTTCCGGAAGGCGTGTGAACCACGACCTTCGAGATAAGCTCACGCCGCTTTACACTGTAATATAACGCTCTTTTATTGTTAGATTCTCATTTTAACGCAGGATAGAGAGAAAGAGAACGAACAGGAACCAGAACGCGCAAGAGGGGGGTGGGGGGTGTAACTTCCACTGGAATCCTTTTAAGTTTTGCCTTACCCTGCACTTCCCCTGACTCGTGAGTTCACGCCGCACAGTGGTTCCTAATGCCTAAAAAGCGGTCGAAAGTCGGAAAAAATTATTTAAAAAAAAAGGTTTTCTAGAGTTTGCATCCACTTATTATTATTTTTAGACCTCGGAAAAGTGTCAAAGAGAGTCTGAATCTTTACATAATTTTCTTTGTCTCTCTCTAAAGTTGCGCTTCCGAGACGTAAAATTCCACCCTCTCCAAGCGTTAATAAATTGTTTGTTATAGAAGTCGTGTAATTTATGTAAAAAACAAGCGATTCACACTTTCAGCGACGGAATCTCTTTCTAACAGATTTTGTAATTGAATGAAACAAACAGAAACTCGCAAAAAAAGATTTTTGATAAAAATAATTATAAATTTCTTATCGTATAATCTTATATTTTCAGCCAGCAGTTGTTGATAAAAATATGCACAAACAATTTTAACCACGATGAACCGCTTCCGTTTTTCTTTTGAAAAGTCGACTGAAGCCCTTTCTAGCACATATAAAAAAATTAGCTGCAACCTTTTGCAACCTTGCCATTGAGGTGAATTCTTATTTGGTGATTTCGGCCCGCCTACATGCCGCCGCGGTACCACAATGGAAAAAAGACACTTTTTTGGGACACAAATCAGCCGACTCCTCAATTTTCAACGGATCAGAGCTTTTTTTTTTGAAAATGCTCATGAAGAATCGTACTTTAACTTAGAGGTGCACGTTTTTCGAATTTGTTATTTTTTGATTTGCTATTTAGCTTATAATTTGCAATTGGCTATATTTGCGATATTTACATAGCCTAATTTATCGGTATTTCTTCATAAAGGTGTAAAATTAGTGAAGTTCCTTTTTTGAATAAAAATGAAACTTTTAGATGAATATCCTGGATTTTGTCAATTTTTATGAACAAATTGATGAATTTAACTGTTAAATGTTGCATTTTCGGATTTAGAATGTATTACTCACATAGGTTTTGTTACAACCAATTTTTATAAACAAATTCTTTCATTCAGCATATTTGTGTATCGAAAACTTTTCTTTTCGGTGGAATCTTTTATTTTCATCTAAAGTACAAGAATACAACACATTAGAGTTCCATGAAACAACATTTGCCATTGTTATAAACAATTTTTATAAAGAAATTCTTTTATTTGGCATATCTGTGTTTCGGAAACTTTTCTTTTCTGTTGAACCATTTATTTTCATCTGAGCAACAAGAATACTACACATTAGAGTTCTTTGAAACAGCATATGTCATTGTTCTAAACCATTTTTATAAACAAATTCACTTTTTCGGCATTCATATGTATCGAAAATTTGTCCGTTATGCGGAATCACTTTTTTTCATCCAAAGAATAGAATTGGTGCACAACTTACTTTCATCCAACAACATTTATCATTGTTGTTAACAGATCATACAATCAAATTCACTTATTTCAGTGTCACTGCAATTGGCTACATTGATATAAAAACGTATTCAATCCGCAATCCTGTTTAAAAAATTTTAATACCAGATTCGTTATCAGCGACCTCGGAAACCCCCTTACACCAATTTCGAAAAGAATCAAAGTTTTATTTAGCCTACTCGTCCACCATACTGGATCCGCCATTTTGTTTTTGAAATTTTTGACACCGGATTCGTAATCAGCGACCTCGAAAACCACTTAGTAAGAAAATTTGGCCCATTTAATGAGCATTTCATAGTTCCGGCCACCTTTGAGGCACTTGGAACCACTGTGCGACGCTCCAAAAGCCGGGAAGCTGCAACCTCCAGCCGCTCAGGTGGGAGTTGAGAGAACCGCGTGCAGGACTAAGGCAGAACTAATACTGACAGCTGAAGAGAAGTGGGGCACTTGCCCCTGGTGGGAGAGCGTGCAAACGCTGGCCTGCACACTCCTCTGGTTGATACAGAGGAAACTCGAAACTAGAGGGAACCTGTGAAAGGCACAAAAATACCGCGAAACCACATCTGCAGTCAAATCCAAAGTCGACCCCGACGGAAGCCAGCAACAGCGAATAATTACAATCATCCCGCCCACCTCGTTCTGCGAACGAAATAATATAACTCACGAATCTGTAACATGAAAAAACAATGGACAATACCCGTCTCCACCCGCCATGATACCTAGAGCTGGACAGGGATACATCTGATCAAAAGACCGCAAAATATCCTCTCGAATAGACCTCTTGATTTCCGATGCCAGCATCTAAGAATAAAGAGCCAGCCAGGGTGTCTGTGGATGCGCCTGTGAAAATAGCTCTAACAACATCATTATCCGATCGAGGTCCAGGCTCCCGATTAAGCCGATGGCGCAGCATCGAATTACGCCGCAACAAGAATCTACCGTGAATGAGTCATCGAGTCCACAAGACCCCTCCCGTATGCAAGGTAGTAAAGGTTGTTTGAATCAACAGCAGAATTGAATCAATGATGTCAGGAATCAAGAAGGTGAGAAACTCTAGCGAATAAAATGGTTAGGCGCTATGCGGAATATGTTTATGATGAGAAGACACTAGGAAGCACATGACGATTTCACAAGCCGATGATCGGCAACAGAACCACAAAAGAAACACATCCACACCATCGCGCCCGAGTTGTAGGCTCAAGCCCGAAGAACAGATATGCTCCTCCCAGTAGTGTATCATCAGAGATTACAGAGAGAATATGCTGAGCACTATCAAGAAATGCTGATCAATGACGCACAAGGTAGTGGAAAAGCCGCTTGCACATCACCGTACTTGAGTTGTAAATTCAAGCAACTAGGGAGCACATTCAGGGATCCGACAAACGGTATAAATACTCTTAATGAGTTTTACCGATGGGAGAGAGAAAAGCAAGGAATATTTAATCGCTAAATCATTGCACTCAAGTTGTGAATCCAAGCACAAATTGTAAAAAGGAATGGAGATCCAGAGAATGTCCCGCTGATATGATGTGAGTGAAGAAGACATTAGACGATTTGCGATGGAACAACGGTTTGTTGATTCGCAAGCTGCAGTTGCAACGAACAGATATGTCCTCGCTAGGAAAGCACACCCAGGGACTTTATAGAAGAAAAGGGTTAGAACGATCTTGTGGAGTACTCATCAGTAAAAGGAGAAGGATGAAGAAGTCACTTTCAGATCACGGTACTCGTACATTCGAGTATCAAATGCAAACGGAATCGGAGGCCAATAGAAGGTATTTTTGAGATGATGTAAGTAGAACAGGCGTCTCAGTCTGGCGATATCTTCATTATTCAGAAAATCCAGAAGAACATTGTAAAAGTGTCAGTTTTGTTCTGTTAAAAGACACTCGCATGGACGTGCGGAGGTCATTGGAATAGCATGTGAAACTTAAGAATGCCCGACCAGAGGTGCAGGCGACAAAGAGAGAGAACATCGGCACTGAGAACGACAACGCCTCTGCAGACCTTATGTTGGAACAAGAAGAATAAGGGGGGTCCCAGATCGTGGAAGTGTCCTATGCGACTCCAGGGCAGAAAACACTGTGCCCAGCGCTGATTGCGACCCAGGAGACTGTTCCGTCACAGAAACAATGTCAGCACTCAAGCAAGGCGCCCTATGGAAAATCCACTGTACACGATCCATCATCAGTCTATCAGTTATTCGATCATTTGACGTTTCAGTCACAGTACGTGTAGCTCAAAAACACATAATTTCATATAATTGTACACGAATCTACGTATATGTAGAGCATTATAAGGAAGAGTGGAATACAGAATTTGGCAATAGACTGTAGAGGGTATATGAGTGATGCCGCGGAATTGCATCCTCAAGAAAACATTAGAAATGTGTTGTTGCTACTGTCAGAGGAAAGTCTGGAGATGCCTTTGAGATGAAGAAATACGCGTGGCAATCAACGAGAGTGATAAGCGTTTCAAGAGTGTGGAAGGTTATAACTCTGACTGATAAGGAACGGACTCGAGTAGCAACTGGATATAGGGATGAAACGAGGAAAGCAAGTAACCCAGAAAAGGCTTCAAGGATAGATCAGAAGAAAAGAAGATGAAAAATGCCAAATTATTCCGAAGAGAATAAGAAACCATTTTGGAAATGAGTTTAGAAAAATAGGAAAGGAAATTAAATTACTCAAGCATTCGGAATAAGAAGTACTGAAGGTGAAATGGTAAGGCATTCGGACAAAGTTGGAGACAGCATAAGGGGTGCCTGCAAGAAACTGTATGGAGGTAAGGCCATTGAGCACAACAAGCGTGACGGACAACGAAACGCCAGACGATTACAATGTAGGTAGCGGAAGCAGAATCAGTTTCGACGAAATTATTTCGGTAATTAAAGAACTAACGAGTGGTAAGGGATACTCGTTTTCGTAGCTTGGTGAGGTCATAAATGAGTGTGCTGTGAACAGCAAAGCTCCAAATGATTGGAGGAACACGATTGTGACCCACTCGAGAAGAAAGGGGTCGATCAAGGCGGAAGTCTTACCAAAATACTGATCAATCAGGTCATGAGGATAACAAACAAAAGGATCTGGAAAGTTCAATGCAGATTTATATCACAGAGATTATGTGCGGGAAACGCCCATAGACAAAGTGAGCAATGAATGGGCTCTTAATGAATTTGTTTCAGAAGAAATTCTGTTGAGTAAGGGCGAAAGACGTCCGCTGAGATGCTTCAGCCATGCCGAGAGAGTGGATGAAGAATGACCAGCAAGACAAGAGTATCCAGGTGCAGATCTAAGAATGAAAGGATAGAATATTCAAGTGTCGGGAAACTGATGTCAGTGGCGTTTTGACGCTCGGGCGTGTATTACCGCCCGGGCTTGTGTTGCCGCTCGGGCGTGTGTTGCCGCTCGGGCGTGTGTTGCCGCTCGGGCGTGTGTGGCCGCTCGGGCGTGTATTGCTGTAAACATGAGGATAAATGAAGAAATGAATTAAAATGAAAAAATGATATTAAATTGACCAAGTCCCCAAGAACGCATCCCGGGGCAACCACAACGAGACAGAAAGATAAACACGGAACTAGGTGCCCAAGAATGCATCCCGAGAACTATTGTGACTCTGCAGCAAAAGAACAGAAACTAGGTCCCTGAGAATGGGTGCCGGTGACGGCTCTTACGCGATGTTCTATGGGGGAGGCAAAGGAGGCGAACTAGGAACTGGTTTTCTTATAAACAAGCGAATTTTACAAGCGG
>WSXT02205001.1:0-18321 GCA_011762715.2 Neuroterus valhalla | reverse complement strand
TAGAGTGACATTTCGGAAAAACGAAATAAACTTGATACACTCTGTGATTCCAGAGAGGGTTACAAAATTTCAATAAAGGTAGAGAAGTATTGAAATTCTGTATTCGAAAATCGGTGGTAATCAGAATATCTGGTTGTGCTTACCGAATTGTGTAGCTAAGTTTATCAGAACATCTGGCTATGTTGACCAAGAGAATGTATTTTCCAGCTACCAGAAAAATCTCTAGTGAATGAGTTGGTTTTCTCCACAGGAATTATGGTTGAATTTACCAGAAAAAACTAATTTGGACAACTATGAAATGGTCCACCAGAAATTATAAATTTTAAATAAATCACATGATCAGAAACGTAAGCAGGAAATGTCATAGGCCACAAAAATATTGGAAGAGACAGATTTAAATTGCGCACGAATAGCCACTGATCACGTGATTCAGTTTTCATTGGTTATCCCCCTCAAATTGCGTTCCATCTTCGGCCAATAAATGCGCTCCTACTCCATTACACGTTCGCAAGCATTTAACCTAATCTGGCATCATGGCGGCTGAAAGTCTCCCAGCATGACATGCTTGCATTGAGTATTGAATATAAAAAACGTTTTCTTGTTGACTGTATGTTGACTGTATACCCTAAAAGTGGATTTCATTTAACCGTAGCAAAGGGAAACCTTAAACTAGATTCATGCCTTCTCCTTAGAACGAACATAGCAATTAACTTTTTCATTTGAAGACTTATCATGCTTCACTGCACTGATCTCGTGAAGGAAAAAAACAGGAACAAACTGGCATATTCTATAACAATTTGCCTGATGCGGGCCTCAAGAAAAAGGGAAATCCCATCAGGGCCCCAGAAATACCCCATCAAGATTTCCACATGGGAATCCTTTTCATATCAAATTGATATTTGATTCCTCTTAATCTGAGATAACGTATACAAGCATCCGTACTGAAGGACAGTTAACCGGCGCCGGCGATAAGATCACCTTTGCATTCCTGATTGCAAACCTATTCACGCAGCCGGCAAAGCCATTTCCCTATTCTGTCGCATAATCGCTGATTCTAGATTGAACCTATTCAAATCCTTATCAACATATTCTTTTGCAATTTTTAATTGAAGCAATATAACAATTTAAATGCCCTAAATTATCATAACTTAAAATTATAAATTATTCGAACGAGCCCAGTATGTTAATCCTAAAGAGTACCACATGAGAAAACTATAGAGTCTAATTAAACTCGTATTCAGAAGGGAGACTAATTTCTTCTACCTGGGGGTCTGAATAATGACCTAATGATATACTTAAAAATGGAATGTTATTCCCCTATGTAAGCTTACCGTCCTGCTTCAATTACTAGCAAAAAAAGTTACTAAATTATAAAGAAGTTACTAGCATTTATTATTGGAATTATGAAAAATAAGACTTGGATCTTGATATTTACAGTTAATCCTGAGCCACCAAAAGTGCTGCAGCCTAATTTATCAACTCTCGTCTGATATTAAAATGATTTAAATCAGTATTGCATTCCCAACAAGATAAAGGTGAATTTTAATCAATTGGAAGAGAGAATTCAACTTGAAAAATACGCCTCTCAATGAAAAACAAAAATGTTCATAATGTAGTTTTATTCTCAACGAAGAAAGATGAATTCTTCACGAAAAATGTAATAGCTGGTATTTCAATCAAAAAATATTATATTTAATCAGAAACAATTGAATTCAACAAACAAAAAATTTGAACAAAATTATCGAATCCATAACTGGAACGGATCAATTTTTTCACTATACCAAGATTTTTAACCAGAAAGTATAAATTTTCAACTAGGAATCCTATTCTTTTATCAATAACAAAAAATTTTCTCACAATAGTTGAATCCTATACTTCCGAACAAAAGAGAAGAATTGTCAACGGAAAATGTTTTAGTTGATATTTTAATCGAAAAAGGTTGCGATTTCAAATCAAAAATACTTAATTTGAACCCAGAAAAAAACGGTATTTGAACAAAATAGTGAATCCATAACGAAAACAGACTATTTTTTACCAAAAAGCTGCATTTTCAACTGCAGGGAATAATTTTCCTACCACAAAAGACAAATTCTGAAGAAATCTTCCATTTTTGACAAAATACATTAATTTTCATTTACTTCATGAAATTTGAAAATAAGAAACATTAATTACCATTATAAATTTCGAATAGTTGAATTTCATAAAAAAAGTTCATTTTTCACTCAAAAGAAATGTATTCTCGACGAAAAATGTGATAACCAAAAAATTTTCTAATTCTGAATTCAAAATAACGGAATTCAGTCAAAAAAAGCCGAATTATCAACAGCATAGTTGACTCTTCAACTAAAACAGATTAATTTTAATCAAAAGGGATATAAAAAATATTAATTCAATTTCCTGGCACAACAGATGAATCCTCAACGAGGAACATCAAGTTTTAGATAAAAAACGAATTTTTCCCAAAAAAGACGAATCTCCAACAAAATATTTCAATTTATATTCAAAATTATGAATCATTAACGAAAAACCAAGTTTTAGAAAGTGCCTCTACTTCCAACCAAGCACTCAAATTTTCAAGAGAACAAGATGAATTCTCAGCGAGAAAATGTAATAGCTTATATGTAACAAAAAAATATTTTATCTTTGAATGATGAAAAATCAAATTCAGATGGAAAAGACGAATTTTCAGCAAAATACAGATTTTGTCAATCACTTGATCAAATTTCTAATAAATGCGAGTTTTTTGAACCCAAAAAGGTATAGTGAAATCTCCAGTTAACAAAATTATTTTCAACACAAAAAAACGAAATTTTTATAAGAGAGTTGGAATATTTTTTTACACTCTCTCCGACCAAAGGATAAGTTTGTAACTCAACTGATTAATATGTAACTAAGAAACAAAGGACACGAATTTTTTCAAAAAGTGACATTTTTCCCACTGAATACGTTCAATTTTCAAGAAAAAAATGAATTTCCAGCGGAATAAACAAATTTTCAACAAAGTCAAATTTTTAACCAAAGTAAGGAACGTTTAACTCGAATAACAAATCTGCGACCAAAAGCATCAATTTTTAACACTGTAGTTCTACTTTCAAACAAACAGTTCAGTGTTTGAAGACAAAATATGAAAAACGTAATATTCAATATCTCAACCAGGAAATTTGGTATTTCTATTAAAAACAGTTGAATTCAATCAAAAACAACAAAGTAGAAAGTAGCAAGTAAGTAGTATTAAGTTAAATGTCTTACCAAAAAAATTAGTTTTCCATTAGGTTCTTGCATTTTTAACCTAAAAAGATGAATTTACTACCAGAAGCGATTAATTTTCAAACTGAAGAGGTGAATTTTATACCAAATAATTTAATTCTGAAGCAAGAAATATTTATGGAATGGGCTGGAAAAATTCTTCCATTATCATAACTTATAATGAATCTATAAGTTGTAAAATGTGATCAAATGTTCATCCAAAATTAAATAAACTAACTCCAGTTTTCGGCATGCAAATAATTGGGCTGAAGGTGTTAAGAATTGATGCCATAACCCTACATCTCATAAATGTGTCTTTGGAGGGTATACTATTTTGAACGAGGCCACCTAACTGCGAAAAACGGGAACAACCCGTCTGCGTCACGAAAAACGCGACTGAAAATGTCTATGGCATGGCACCAACACAGCTCTCTCTTTCTCTCTCTCTCTCTCTTTCCCTTTCTCTCACTTCCTCCCTCCCTCCCGTTCTGGTGTAGTATATGTATGACGAGTTGATAAAGTGGTGACAGTTTTATTCAATTACTACATTATAATAAATTGTATATTTTATATAACATTGACCAAAGATTAATTCATGTCTGCATATTACACTTGAAACTAACAAACTTTAATAACTGAACTCCTTTGAAATATTATTCTCCAATTGCGATCGACTTTATACTTCCGGCTTCAATCTTTCTTTTACTGGCGTGCATGTATGCATACACTGAAGGGATAGCTGTTTTCTTCCAATCGATGAATAAAATAACAATGAAATTTATGTTTTTCTTTTAACGCGAAAGAGCAAAGCTCCTGTCGGCAGTCCCGCGACCGCTCTACTTCTATTCTTTTTTATTCTGATTATGTTCAATCAGTGGCAAACGCCAGGGGGCCACCCCCCCCCCAAAAAAAATTTCTGGAAATCTGAACATTGAATTCATTGTTTTAACGACGTACTGGTATCAAAAATTTTTTTCGTACCCCCCCCCCCCCCAAAAAATTTCTGCGTTCGACACTGTGTTCAATCAATGAGTGAAGTATTTTCCTGATGGCCATAGACAGCCCACAACATTTCTCCACGTGGATATGAAAGATGAAAGTAAAACCCCATGATATTCTGTTGTCCTGACCTCTACTCCCATCTTAGCAAGGGGTAAACCACAACTACGAGAAAGTTGAGGGAATGCGCCTATGGGCAGTGCCGACCTCTAAGAGAAGGGATCGCGATCGCACCTTCTCGAACCATAAAAAAATTCCAGATAGAATGCAGCCCATATGAGACGGGTAAAAATAAATGAGTAATACGCGGCCAAGGGATCATCGACGTCACCACATGGAACCGATACGTGGGCTGGTTATACTCGAACCAAGTTCCTTGGTTGAGTTGACTGTCTCTCGCCGCAGGACATTAGCAGCAAATTGTTGACCAAAAAGAGCGAATCGATCATATTTTATACAGGGTATTCCAATATGTACCTATACAAGCTGTGGTACCAACAATTGCAATTATAATGGAATAAGATCAATAGACCCCAGAAAGGATGTTCTCATCTCCATGAACTCCATTAATGATGAGGTTATGCATACAGGATGGAACGATCCGATCTTGGTCAAGGACCCTGCAGTACTCTTCAGTGTGTTCTCAGAATTCTTCATTCCTGCTCTCGTGAACTGCAAATCAGCAACAAACACCAATTACTGGGAGGACCCAACCTGCATCGATTCTTTTTGGAGACCCTTATTCTCGGAGATGAATCACCTGATCATGAAGGCTCCATTTATACAATATTTAGGTACAGTATCAGAGACAGCAACACTTTTTAAAAAATATATTCAAAACATTTTCCAAGATTGGAGACTATGCTTTAAGTAAATCGCTATCTTGTC
Organism: Neuroterus valhalla; assembly: GCA_011762715.2. Taxonomy (NCBI): domain Eukaryota; kingdom Metazoa; phylum Arthropoda; class Insecta; order Hymenoptera; family Cynipidae; genus Neuroterus; species Neuroterus valhalla. The sequence goes on along the minus strand of WSXT02205001.1, from coordinate 13,188 downwards.
CCGCAAAACAACTGTATGATATTTTGTAGGTTCATAACAGTTTTGTACGAAGAAAAATGGAGTGTTGAACTTTAAGTGTCAAAATATTGATGGACAGTTTGACCTTCCAGAGTGTATCATGCACGATCTACAATTTTTTCTCTTTAGTCAGAGAGACTCTTTTTTTATGTTCAGCTGAACCATCTGCGGTAAATCTGACTCACTTTCAGAGATGATTGAATCCACACTCTAGGTTTTTGAAGTTGAATATATTGATTTCACTCATTTTAACCATTCCAGAGGGTAAAGCCCACTATCCAGGATAACGGAATTCGCACTCTGGGATAGTCAAGTTAACTATCTTCAATTTGTGTGTCGCGCACGCGAGTTGGAGGAAGCACTATTTCTCAGAAAGGACGCGCTAGAGGTTAAAACTTGGTCGAGTTGGGTTTCTAAAGTTATTGCATTTAAAATTGTAAATTTACATGTGTTTTGCAAAGTGTTGTGTAAAGTGGAGTTTTGCTGCTGTGATTTGCATCTGATATATTGGTGAGTATTTATTTTACCTAATGTATAAGTTTCGAGACCTCATGAAACTGATAGTTTTGAGGTTAGGGCTTGGATAATATTAATAAAGTTATAATATTGTGATTGTCTTAGAAATCATGAGAAAATATATTTTAAATTATTTGAACAAAAATTTCATCTTCTGACCTTCAACTATATTTTGCAGGTAATATCCACAATAATGGGATTAGTATCATCTAGTTACCTAGAGCTTATGAAGAGCTGGCAGCGATATAGTTGTTTTGACCATCAGAGTTGATCATTTTGATTATCTAAACATAATAGATTCAACACTACTTGGATGGTCAGGTTTACACTCCAGGATCGGCGATTTTACACTCTAGGATGGTGAAGCTAACCTTCAAATTTTGACACTCCACGGATGGTACGCTACACCATCTAGCGTGCTATCCCATAGTTGAACCTTAAATATGGTCAATCTTACACTCTAGATGGTCAGGTTGACTATCCATTTTTCTCCGCGTGGCCAGGGGCTGAATTGCAGAAAGCTGAAAGGATACATCATGAAAAAGAAAACATTATTGCTTATAACAGCTTCGATGATATCCCCTCATCATCAAGACATTTGACTTCTAAAGGATTAATCTCAACTGGACAATTCCTCCCTCATCGATCACTAAGGAATCTGGCCAAGCACATCGGATTTCCTGAAAGTCAAATCTCTGGATCGACACGCGAAAGCCACGGGACCAGGAACCTTCCGATAGTGTTTGAATTCACGTCTCTATTACCGGATCTTCACCTTGCCAATCTTTGCTTTAACGTCCTTCCATTGGTATCACCAGATCAAGTTTCTTCGAACACGTACGAACGATTGATTCCAGGTTGGCTGGGCAACAACCGCAACCGGTTCGTAGATTCGAACTTCGTCGCGGTTTACGAAGGGTTTCCAGTGATAAATGACCATAGGGACTTGGATGAGAAAGAGGAGGCTCCCTGATAGAGGCTACAAACGTCATTAATGCCCTGGCGGTTGGGCTTGGCTAAAACAGTTGCTGATACGCTCCTGACGATAACAAGGACCAGGAAGGATCGTGCCATGTTGCATTTTCGTATCCCAGCTTACTCGGATCAGAAGAGCGAAAAAAACACGCGATCTTCGGGACCGGTTGACTCGACTTTTAATAAATTTATGAGATTGATAACTTGGAGCTAATTGAACAATTAACTACGAATTTCCAATTAGCTTCTCTAATGATAAGTTTCTCGCACCTTGAGATATTGCTGCAGTGTAATAAAGCTTGTATACATATATTGAGGAAGGACTTTTTCAGTCATACGATCATTTCGAAATCTTTCTTTTTTTTTGTATCTATAATCTGTATGTTGTATAGACGTCTTGCAAGATTGAAACCATTTCCATATTAATATTAGAGGCCGCAGAGTAGCCACCAGAACAACTCAAGAATAAGAATTTCTTCATTCGTAGTTCTAACAGAGATGGAAACTATCTTCTATGAGTCAAAAACACTTATCCAAAGATTTTTTTTGATGAAATTTTACTCCTTCGCATTGTAGATATTGACAGACTGCAGCATACCCTTCAACGTTGCGAGAAAATTTTATAATAAAATGTACACAGGAAGGTAGCCGAAAAATGCATTGCACAATTTGTATTCACTTTAGAGTGTAAGTCATCCTCACTTCCCCACCCGCCAAAACATTTACGTTTTGGGGAGGAGAAAATACGTTATTTTTCCTCCGGCATTCAAATAATAACACGTGACATCGTGCACTTTGAAAACCTCTTTAATTAACATAGGCAAATTTACGATTTTTGGAAAATTGGACGCATACTCCCCTTCCTACAGTGCCTCAAATATAATGATCAAAAATAAATAACTACATTTTCACGTATACCTTCAAATTATATTACGTTCTTTTTTAGCAATGTTCATCTTATTTTTTATACCAATAATTACTAATGGACAATTTGAATATTTAGAATGAAAGGTGCTATTTTTTCGAAAAGGGTAATTAAAGTACGCGAAATGAGATGTTTGCCGTGTGCCCCGGTAGCGTAATTGGTAACGCCCCACTCATGTATAGTGGCGAATCCCGGTTCCAATCCGGGCCGCGGCAGATTTTTTTTCATTTCTCTATGATTCTCGTACCAGTAATCGATAAAATTACCATATTAAATTAATATATTAATTTTAATATTTTCCTCCATCTTTCAAACAATTTCTAGTTGGTTAAATTAATGTAACTTTTTCAAACGATTATTTATTTTTAAAAAATGTAAAAAATAATCCTATTTATTGATTAGAATGTAGTAGTTAATCATTGTTTGGAGCTGTAAATTATTTCGAAACATGATGTAATTATTAAATTTAGAAATTCTTGTTTATTTTTGAAATTTCTGAAAATTGAACTAGATGTTCCCACTTCCTTCAAATTAGTATCCTATGCTCTTTTTCATTGAATAATTACACAATTTCAATATATTTCTTATACTGCTTATCAAATTTCTATTTGTTTAAACAATGTTTACTTGCTCAAGCAGTTCCTTTTCACCATCTAAAGAAATTGAATAAAATAGAACAGATACAGTTTTTTGGACTATATAGTGTATGGGAAGAATAAATTAACCATTATTTAATTGTTCGAACAAATATAATTTTTTCAAAGCATAAATTTTTTTCAAAATGTTTTCAAAACCATCTTTTCTGAGTTGAACATAAAATCAGTGACATGTTCAAATATTTATAGCGAATATAGAAATGTAAGAAAGCAATCTATTGAAACTTGGATCATAGTTACAATGAGGTAGTGAATGTGCTATTTTTATAGCACAATTATGATGAAGATTGTGAAAATATATATAGAACGAAGTAATAAATGAAAAAGATGCAAACCAATCATACTCAATTTGAAAGAGATTTGAAAAGGAACAATAATTAATTGTATGAAAAACATCAAAAAGCTTTTAACAAAATATAATATCTTCGAAATTCAATATTTATGTTTAATTTCCAAAATACGATTCCAAAAGTATTCTCAGGGAAATAAGCAAACTTTCAAAAAATGGTTAATACATTCTTCATGCAAGTCCACAAAAAATTGTGTCTAATATATTCTTTATATAAATTATACAGTCAAGAGAATAATTATAATTATTCTATTTTATTTTTCAAAGATTTGAAAATAAGCAATTAATTTTCAAAAATTAACTATTCCAAAAAAAGACAAACTGTCACATTTCCATCAGAAAAAACAATTATTCTTTGCATTGTCTGAAATAAATTATTGCTCAAATGACGAGTTACATTTGTTTAAACAATGTAAAATTGTTCAGAAAGTCATAGGTAGTATTCATATGGTCCATTGGTAAATATTTGTATTAAAAAAAGACGACGGAAATTGCTGAAAAATAACAGTAATACGTGAACTGGGAAATTTGTAAGGGGGGGGGGCAGAAAACGATTCTAGTGTGTGGTTGAGTACGGAACGGTCATAACCTATGACCCATTAATTACATTTTTTGAAATCCACGTAATTTTTATCAAGATTTCTGAATAAGCAATATGAATTTTTCTTTCGCACTTGGAACACAGTTGCCATGAAAAGTTTCCAAAATTTACGATTGCTTCATTATTTTTTCTCCAAAATATTCACAACTCCAATGTGTTTTCCTGGAAAAATTTCAGTTGTTCGCAACTTGCGGAAGTGCTGTATATTTACTGCATTTGCGTAGCATTGTTTGCTCTTATAAAGTGGCCTCTTAGACACGTTTCTCTGTCGAAACACGAAAAACACACAAACGCTTTTAAAACGTTTTCTGGCAAACTAAAAACGTTCGGAATTTTTGGTAAGGAAAATGTTTTGAAAACGTTAGCCTTGCTGCACTGCGACGCAGGAACCGCGCGCAAAAAGTATCATATATCCACCAATTTCTTTTGCCCCACTTTCGACAATGGCTCATTTTAAAGGGAAAAAGTCAAGCTTTTTTTTGAAAAAAAAATTTAGAAAAAAAAACCACGGCCGCACTTGGAGAAAAACTCAAAAATATGTTTAAATCTGAAAAATGAAGCTCAAATAATTTTTTTTATTCAAAATTATTGTTTTTAGCGTAAAGCTCATGAGAAAACGTTTCCGAAACCTCCATAAAGAAGTCGTACTAGAGACGTTTCCTTGAGGGAATCAAAAGAGGTTCACTGGGACAATAATTTCATGAACTTTCGAGAAAATCGGAAACAACAAATTCTTAGGCGGGTACACTTGACGAATTTTTCCCCATGTATAGTATACAAAACTGCGTACCAAAACATTTATAAATTTTTATATGCACGTATTAGAACACATAATAGGCATTATTTGTGTATGTTGCCTGGATTATAAGCTTCTCTTCCGCCGCTTTTTTTTTTTAAGTAATTATATGCAGTTTTGGAGTTTTGCAGAAAACTTCCCGCTCTTTGTTAAATTTTTCCAAAGCGCGCTTTTTATATGCAAAGTCGCTCAACCTTTTGCGCCCGTCACTCATGTCAATAAATTAACATAATAACGCTTAATGAAAGATCAATCGTTGTGAGAAACTCTGATGCAGAAAAATGCATCCTTGATTGTTAATAAAGCAACAGATGGCAGCAGTTGGCAACAGCGGACAGCATGAGAGGGCATTGCGAACAGTGCTCTTTGCATATGGTGGCGCCTTATTTGAATTCGAATAGGAAATAGAAAAGTTGAAAAAAATTTATATAAGGTTTTCAACGCTGTAAGTTGATTAGAAATCAATAAGTTGAAATGCAGGAAGAGAAATTTTCAATGGGTACAATGATTAATAAAAAGCCAAGAATTTTTTAATATTCAGAAATAATATAATTTCAACCTCAAAAAAATTTCTCTTACTTTTCAGCACTAAGCCCTAAATTTTGCCGCCCTGGGCCCCAAGTGTAAATCCAACACTGGTTTTAGAAACTTTTGATCAAAAAATATATCCGATAGATGGCGTGATCCTTCTCGCAAGTGGCAGGACACTATAGTAATTGCTATATATATACGTCTCTCAAACATATGTTCATAAAAAAAGAGACGGAAAAGTTATCATTAGAAATTAGGGTACGGTCTAAGTACTATTAAAAGTATATGAGTTACTAACAAAAATTTCTATTTTTTGGTCAAAACTTCTTTAAACCTTTTTAAAACGTTTCTTGAACATATCTTTAACGTTTCGTTATCGTTTGAAAAACGATAGCGAAGTCGAAGCATCGAAGTCGAAGTATCAAATATGTGCGGAAGTATTCGACGTTTTAGTTTTTACAAACGTTTTTTTTCACCAAAATTTACAAAGGTTCTAACGTTTACCAGAAAACTTTTGCGAGACGTTCGGTGTTATCCGGGAAGTTTCAGATAGGAATTCTTTTAGTAACATTCTGAAATCTGTATCCAAAACAATCTCAATTCAGACTGAAAATCGATTGAGATCAATCAAAGTTCGAATTGATTTTGATTAATTCGGATTGAATCGGACTGATCAGAATAATTCTTAACCGATTCATTGCAGACCAAATTTAAGGCCATTTTCAAATTGATTCGGACTTCCTTGTCGAAATATTAAGACACTTAACATGAAATTTGAGAAATAGAAATGGGAGTAGAAAATGTATAGCAAAAAGACGAGCATTGAAGCGATATTCTAACACAAGATGATTTGTATGCATGTTTCAGCATGGGAACTCGTCGTTGCACGAAGCTTCGTGGCGTGGATACAGCCGGACCGTTTCTGCCCTGGCAAAGGCCCTTGGGACACAACGAGCTCCGCTGCACGCGAGAAATCTCGCCGGATTCGCGCCACTTCACCTGGCCTGCCAAAACGGTCACAACCAAAGCTGTCGGGAGCTTCTCCTCGCTGGGTGCAACCCCGACCTTCAGAATAACGTACGTTGAACCAACTCCCATCAACTCTACAAGCATAAACCCTAACCCGCGGTAAAAAGAACCGGTATCATACTATAGATATCCTTATCCTTATAGTCTTGTACCATCCATCCTTACGTTTCAGGAACTCCAAACGTAACCATAAATAATTAACGCTTTCGTTCACGCACAGGCAGTAAAATTCAAACCTGTTTGAAACCCCGAAAAGAATGCGTCCGGAATTCACACTCCATGCTTTTCAAAACCTTCGCTTTAGATCTTAGAGAGTTCAGAGTATAAGTATGAGAAATTTTCCTCCTTTCCAGTACGGAGACACTCCACTCCATACATCAGCACGATATGGGCATGCGGGCGTTACAAGGATACTTATCTCTGCGCTCTGCAGAGTCTCGGATCAAAATAAAGTAAGTGTTTTTGAATTTTTAATGGTAAAATAATGATAAAGATGACAGCGGTTCAGTAATATGATGTTAAGTACAGAAGGTATTGACAAGGGATTCATACTTATATAAAATAAGAAGATTTTGCCGCTGCCACTGTTTGAAGGGCATAACTCCACCACTTTTAAGTCGCTTAACTCTTACAACTCTCTTACGCTCCTTAACCCCTGCAATCCTCTTTCCACGCTTTCGTGACTCCTTATCCTCCTTACACTCTGATACCCCCCAACCTATGAAACCTTCTTTACGACCCCTGTCCCTCGACCCCTGCAACCTTCTGTACAATTCCTGCTTGTTAAGGGGTCATTCATAATTTCATAAATTACGTAGCCCAACGGGGGGGGGGGGGGGGGGTGAGGGGCATGATTAATACTATGGTAAGCTACGGAAGAGGGCCGCTACGTACTATACTATACGTTAAAAAGAAACAAGTTTAATTTTCGTTACGCTGTAATTTCTATTAATGAAACTTGTAATTTGGAAAATAATATCAAGTTTACTTTCAGCCAATAAAACTACCCCCTAGTTGGGGAGGGGAGAAGAGGGGGGAGGGTCATTTCAAAATGCCTACGCTTATCTACGGAAGAGGGAAGGGGTCAAAAGTTAACTAGAATCCGGTTACGTAGTTTATGGACGATCCCTAACGCCTGTGACTCTTCTAACGCTCCCTTACCTCTCAACATCTACTACCTTCTGTGCAATACAATGACTCTAAACAGTGCAATCCTTCTCACGCTTCCTTATTCCTTGATCTCTGCAATCCTCCTGACACTCCCAAGCCCTTTACTCCCTATTCCTCCCGAACTCTTCAACCTCTCATACGATTCCTGGCCCTATGAATCCTTTTACGCTTTCCAACCCATCAACCCCTGCAACCCCCTTTACGCTCCAAACCTTCCTTACAACTGAAACCCTTCCCACGCTCCCTGACCCCTTAACCCCTGCAACCCTCTCACACCCCGATGTCCTTCAACCACCTCGGCCCTCTTCACGTTCACTAACACCTATACCCTTGCAACCCTTGTAACTTCTAACATATTCTACACAATCCCTAATTTTTAACCCTGTAACTTTTTTTACGCTCCCCAATCCCTCAACCTCTGCAGCCATCCATACACTATAATTTCCTCCGCCCATAACAACTGCAACCCTTCCCGCGCTCCCTGACCCTTTAACCCCAGCAACACCCCTTAGTCACCACTGTCCTCTAACTACTCCTAACCCCCTAACTCCTGCAACCTTTTTTTACACTCCGATGTCCCTTCACCCATTGAACCCTGTTGAAAACCCCTGCAACATATCCCACAAGCTCTGCCTCTAAACTTCTGTACTCTTTCCGACGCCCCTGCAAACCGCCATAAACTATGATGAATCACCACTGCTACCCTTTTCACGCTTCCTAATTCTTGAACCCCTGCAACCCATTTACACTCCGAAGCTCCCTCACAACTGCAGCTCTTCCACGCTCTTCAACCCCTCGACCCTTGCATCCCTCTCTATACTCCGATGTCCCTTAACCCACGAAATCCTCTTCACAACCCTGCCCCTCGACCTCTTCAACATCCTACACAATCCTTGCCTTTTAACCCTTGCACTCCTTCATAGATCATAACGCCCCTCAACAACTGAAAACCTCCCTACACTTCAAAGTCCCCTACCCGTAATCACTGCAACCCGTTTTACGCTCCCTGACTCCTGAACCCCTGCGACCCTCTTCTTACTCTGAAACACTCAACGCATAAACCTTGTTTAAAATACCTGCTCCATAATCTCTGCCATCTTCCTCACACACCTGACCCCTTTACTACTCATCAACTCATCTTCCAACTCATATGGGTTCGATCGGATTTCCGTCCGTCGTATAAAAAGAGGAGGTGAAGGAAATTAAGGGTTAATGGGGGGAAATAATACTAGTGCTGGAGGAAAAGTGTAGAAAAACGAGGGGAAGTTAAGGAAATAGAAATTAGGAAAGTAAGGGAGATGAGGGGATGTGAGGGTAATAAAGCGGAAGTGAGGGGTAACTCTTATTTTCCATCTCAACTCTTTCTAGGAAAGAATAAGATATAAGAGGATTGAAAAGGATAGAGCAGGATGGAATAGAAGAGGAGATAAATAGAAAAAGGTGTGAAAAGAAAGGAGAAGCTTTGATCTACTTCATTACCGATTTTATTTACGACTTCATATGCTACGAAACCCTTTTTTGTAGTGCGCTTCAGTAATGGGCAAAAATTAATTTTATGCGGAGCGCTACTCATACAAGAATTCTGGATCCAATCCACGAAAAACGTTGGAATGTCTTCTAATTAGTCACTCCTAGTCATCAATAAAGATGTTTTTCATTTGCAACAACGAAATTGATTTATCTCACGGCTTGAGTTTTTCGATTGAGTCATTGGGCATTCCTTCGCTTTCAATGATGTCCCCTGAATCAACAAAATCGGCAAATAAATCGCTCAGAAAATATTTGAATAAAGATTGAATAAAAATAATCTCTGCCCAAGCTATTTGTTTTCTAATATCCTGAATTTTTTCTGAGCTTTTTGAAAAATGTTTATGTAAGCGACATGTCCCTACAATGCAGGGTTATTTGGCGCAATAAATATAGTCTTTAGACTATATTTCACTTTCTTTTAGACTATACTCACTTTCCGTCCCCTCATTTCCGTTCCTTTGAGGAGAGGAAATTTTCCTTTTCTATCCTTATTCCACCTTCTCTTAATTCCTCTCACCTTGTTACCCCTCTTTTTGCTTCCCCTTCCCTTACTTCTCTCACTACCCCTTCTCTCAGTATCTCTCTTCTTCCATCATTCTTCCTGATTTCTCATTGCTTCCCCACTACTTTTCTTCTTTTCACTTCGTTTTCTCTGACTCTCTCCTTTTTATATAATAAACGAGCACTGGACCGAAATCATAAGGGTTTAAGCTCGGGATTAAGAAACCCTTAAAATCAATCGGAACTCTATATGAAAAGGTGAAAGAAGGACAAGTTGGATTTAAATTTTCGCAGTTCAGGTGTTTTGAGGGATTTTTCCAATTCAGGGAGTAAAAATAAGCCAAAGCAGGTGACATGTGCCTAGAAGAAAGGATTTTGTAGCCTATCAAGTAGATACTTCGAACTAGGCCATCCAAGTCTGACCCCACCCCTTGTAACCCCTTACACTTACTTCTCCTCTCTTTACATTTTTCTCCCCTCCGCTGCTTTCCTCTTCAATCCGATATTATCCTACTCTTTTCTATCCTATCTGACCTTATGTTACGCGATCCTATATCATCTGGTCTTATCCGATCTAATCCGATTCTGTTCGATGATACCCCATCCTGTATACTACCATGTCCTTTCCGGGAAAAGGGGAATTAGGTAAAGATATCTGTAATTACTTTCCACCAAACCCTTGATGAAGAACAATCTTTTTTGCAGAATGGTGACACTGCTCTACACATTGCAGCAGCAATGGGTCGACGAAAGTTGACTCGAATACTCCTGGAGGCTGGTTGCGATAGGTCTTTGCGTAACAAGCAAGGTGAGACGGCAAAAGACATAGCAAGGCGAAAGAATCTGAGCGAGATTCTCGAAATCATCAGCAAAGCACGAAGCAAAAGTCGAGCACGAAGCAAGAGTCGGGAGGAGGAGGGGCCGACAGACAAGGTGGATGGAAAAGTGGGTGGTAAAGGTGAAAAAAAGAGAGAGAAGAATGGTAGTGGCACGAGTGGTAGCAGGGACAGCGGTTCAAAAAAGGAGAAAAAGAAGCACAAGGGGGGAAAGCAACACAAGGTTCATTTCGAGAAGACTATGATGGGCAAGGAATGGTCTCCCTACGGTTGTCACTACTACCCAGACCCAGAGGCCTTTCCTCAACCTCGCCTCGATTCGCTACCGGCAGATCCTCTTGCTCGTGGCGAACAGTATTATCTTGATCTAGCCGGTAACATCAGGAAAGGGCCAGTGGGTGTTGGATACACCTGCTATTGTGCCCCATTCTTCAGGCACATGGAAGCGAAACTCGAGAAGGATAAGGCGGAACTGAAGGCGCACATTGATCAGGCTCATGAGAGACTGGATCTCAAGGTCGCTAATTTGGAAAAGAGAACCAGGGGACAGATATCAGAGTTAACAAGATGTGTGGCTGTCGAGCGTTCAAGATGTGATGAGAGACATGCTCACCTTCATCAGAAGCTATCACGAGGTGGGAAAGGAAGGCATAGTGAGAGACCAGCGAGACATGTCACCATGAACGAAGAGAATCCTCCGGTTCGTGCTAGATCGTTAGAGGATTTGCTAGATGAGAGGCCTCATGATAGGAGCTTCGAAATCCCTGGGGAAACCCACGTTCACAGAGGGAGTCTTGATGATCTGGATATACCGGCTATTCCGAGGCTCAGCAAGTCGATGAGGGATTTGACTTCAGGATCGTCTTCGAGGCCGATTTTGAGGGTGCTTGACGTTCCTGCAAGACTCAATGAAACTTTTGATGGAGTCATCAGGAGGGGGGATAGGTCATCTCCACTTGGAGCAGCTTCTTCACCTTCTGTTAGTTTGAGACAGCAGGTTCTAGAACATCAAGTAATTATTAATAACTATGATAATTTATAACTTTATTTATTCATTATTTCATTTTGTCTATATCAAAACTAATATGTCTGCTTGATTGTTGGGTGTTTATTGTTTTGTGACTTTTTTGTATCGTGTCGATGTTGATGGCTGATTGGTATCGTCAGTGTGATATCTCATAAATTCTTTTCCACTTCAAGCAACATGGTGTTGTTCCCCTTGAATACTTGAGTTTTGAACAAACTTTTAATTGTTCAATGTTTAACGCTTCAAATTTAAATTTAGTCATTTCGATGCTTTTAGTTGAGAATTATATCATTTTCGAAGTTTTCAAGATGGGCAAGCATCTCAAGTTTTCTATTTCAAATTCTCTAACTTGAAACGGTGAAAGTAACAATGATTTTGTTTTAAACGTGAAACTTATTTTTTACTCAAGAAAAATCTACCTAATCACTTCCAATGCCACTCGATACAGAATATTATATTGTGGATACCTCATAGATATTTGTATCATCTCTATAACTTTTTTTATTCCAATTTGAAATTAAAGTAGAAAGGAAAACAATCGCTTCAAACCGTACACAGGGTGGAAATTTTCCAATCAAGAAATCAAGTACAAATCCATAATTTCCGATTAGAAAGCATGGAACTTTCAGCGTTTTCGAAATTATTCAAATTCAAACGTTCTCAAAATTGAAAATAATTCAATTTTGTACGATGAAAATGACATAGATTTTTTTGCAAAAATTGAATTTTTAAGTGAAAAAATCTGTCCAACCGCGAATCATCATTAAATTTATCATTTTTGAAATTTCTATAATTCCAATTAAGCATTTGAAATTAAAACAGATTTGATTGGTAGATTTGAAGATTAATAGTAAATCTAAATATGGCGTTAAAAATGAAACGAACAGAATGGTTCGAATCTTGGGGTTTTGTATGTTTAACGCTGAATTCTCAATTTCCTCCTCTATTAAGTCTTAATTTTGTAATTGAAATCGTAATATAAATAAATTGAGAAGATATGACTTTGGACAATCATTTTATGTTTCAATCTTCAATTGCCGAATTTTGATCGCTTCCAATTGAAATGTATTTTTTTCCAAAAGTTTCCAATTTTAAATTATTGATTTCTTATTTCTTTCCTTCTTGAGAGAATAGAATCCTAATTCCCTTGAATTCTAAATATCACAATTCTTGGAATTATTATATAAAATCCTTCGATTTCAAAGGTTTTGAAATCGCCCTATTTTTAACAATAATCTTTTTCCGTTCAATATTGAGATTCTCCAATTGATTGACCGCTTTGAATCAGAACTGATACATTTTCAACTAGTTTAACTGAAATTTCAAAATATATGACTATAACAAAATTCAAATTTGTTTACAGTTTCTGGTTGTCGAATTTCAATTGCTTTGAATGGAAATTTATTCAAATTCAAAAGTTCACAGTTTCAAATTATTCATTGTTGAACTCTTTTCATCACGAAAAATAGAATTCCTATTGCTTTAAATTCTAACACTCAAACAAATTTTATAGTTAAAGTTACCAGATGCGTTTGGTTGAAAAGTTTCTGGTTGTTTCAATCAGAAAGTCTAGTTGTTGTGACAAGAAAATTCTAGTTAATTTTTTCTGGTTGGTTTTTTCTAGTTAAAAGTATTCTGGTTATTATTTATCGTAAAATCAACTGTACAGCCCTCTGAAGATGGAAATGAAGTTTGCAACGTTTCCCCTAGCTACCGGAGAAAGTAGTC
>WSXT02204990.1:284-18324 GCA_011762715.2 Neuroterus valhalla | reverse complement strand
CCAAAACTTGATTTTCGGCTTCAGGGGGTCTCGAAACGTGGAGATCCGTTGAAAATTCAATATGTGAAATTTCAGACTATTCTAATACTTTCTCAATCATAAATGATGAGAATGTAAAAAGTTGAATTAAAAAGGAAAGAATAATTTCCAACGAGGAAAAATAGATTCAAAATCCAAAAGGACGACCAAAAAAGATTGCTTTAACGAAATGGTTGAATTTTCAATGGAATAATTAAATTTTCAACATAAGTGTTGAATAGTCATGGTATCTTATGATAGTTTTAAATGCAATAATTTCAAAGATGTGAAAAGAACAATTGTGTTTTCAAATATCGTATATTTAAAGAGAAAGAGGAGGGGAAAGGGAAATTTTTTTGTGAATAGGGGAAAGAGGGAAAACTAAGAGGAAAATAAATCGCTCGAAACATGAAATATTATTTCATTACCTCGATTAATTCACTGGAAGGATCAAGTTCAGCGAGTACGTCCTTTAAAAGTTCAGTTTGCAGAACGATTTTGTTCAACACGTTCTCTGCCTCAAGATTAAAGTTCAGTAATTCGTCGGGCTCTTGAGTTTTTAAAGAACACTCTGTTATAATTCCCTCTTCTTCAATAAGTATTACAACAGGATGTCCGTTTCCCTATTAAAATAAATTGTGAAAATAATTATCATTTTTAATTCAATTTTTTTTATTCAAAAATTTAATTTATAATATTTTTATTTTCCAAATTGGTTCACCTTGTAGAACATTTGCAAAGCAACAATACTTCCTTGGGCATTTATGCTGCTCCAATACATGCACAAACATTCGACAAAAACGCTCAAGTTTATTCGAAAAATAACGTCCTCGTTTAAGGTGAACTCCTGAAAAACGCTGATAGGAAGATAAGCTGTGGCCTGCATACATTTTGCGTCTTCGACAGTGACTTTGAGACCATTTTCACAAGCGGAACAAGTCGCAATCTGATTTGTAAATCAGTAAAATCATTTATAATTACAATATTCGAAAAAGATGATATAAAGAAGGGAAACTTTTTCAACAAACGTTTGCAGATTTATCTGAATTTTCGAAATTTTGTGAGCGGTCGTCCATGAGCTACGATACCAATTTGTTGCTACATATTTTTAACAATTAACGACCAAATAGTTGCACTTTCAAGAAAGAGATGAATTTTTAACGAAAAAGTTTAACTTTTATCAAATAATATGACTTTTGAAGCTGAGAAGATGATTCTATTAGAGACATTTCAATTTTCAACGAAAGAGATCATTTTCAACTTGGAAAAATGACTTTCCTCACATAGAATATAAATTTTCAATTTAAAAGGACTAATTTGGAAACAAGTCTGAACATTTGTCAGGATGATTATATTCTTTACGATTTATTAAATTTTCAAGCTGAAAGAGACAATTTTTTCGGAAAAAGTTTATTCTCAACCAAGAGTTATGATTTCCCTACCATAAGAGATGACTTTAGAAAGGAAAAGGAATAATTTTCAACGAAAGAGTTGAACTGTTAAAGGAACAGTTTAATTTTGAAACTGGAAATACGGATTTCTTGGAAGACAGTTAAATTTTCAACTCGGAAACCTAAATTTTCAACAACAGAGATCATTGTCAACTTAGAAAAATGACTTTTCTTCCATAAAATATAAATTTTTTATCTAAAAGGGCTAATTTGAACGAAAAAGATTTGATTAAAAAAAAAAATTAATTCTTGAAAAATTGTTGAATTCTTAACTTGACAATAATTGAATTTTCGAACCAAAAAGACAAATAAAAAAAGTTTATTTGGAAGACAGTTTACATTTCCAACCCGACAACTCGAATCGTAACAAAAGAGATCATTGTCAACTTAGAAAAATGACTTTTTTTCCATAAAATATGAATTTTTAATCTAAGAGAACTAATTTAATCAAAAAACTTTGAATTAAAAAAAAATATTTTTTTTTTTAAATTGTTGAATCCTTAACTTGAAAATTGAATTTTCGAACCAAAAAAACAAATTGAAAAAAAAGTTGATTCAGATTACAGTTTACATTTTTAACCCGGGAACTTAAATTTATAACAAGAGATCATTGTCAACTTAGAAAATAACTTTTCTTCCATAAAATATAACGGAAAAGTTTGAATTAAAAAAAAAATGAATCTTTGAAAAATTGTTGGATTCTTAACTTGAGAACTGAATTTTCGAACCAAAAAGACAAATTAAAAAAAAAAAAATTATTTAGAACAGTTTACATTCTCAACCCGAAAACTTGAATCGTCACAAAAGAGATCATTGTCAACTTAGAAAAATGACTTTCCAATCTAAAAGGACTGATTTTCAAACAAACTAAGGATTTTTAACAGGAAAATTGAATTTTTAACAATTGTTGAATTCGTAATTAAATAGATGAATTTTTATGCTAAAAAGACCAGACAAAAATCATCAGGCATTCAACAGAATAGTTAAGTTTTCAACCAAATAACTGAATTTTTGACCTGAAGATGAATTCTCAACAAGAAAGACAAATTTTCTATCAAAAGAATAATCATTGAACAAATTTCCTACAAAACACGTTAATTTTTAAAAGAGAAAGATGAATTATCAACAAAATTTGTTGATATTTTAACTGACGAATATCATTTTTGGAAATCAAAACAGTCGAATTCAACTACAAAAAAAGAATTTTCAACTTGATAGATAAGTCCTTCACAAAAGGAGATTAATTTTCAACCAAAAAGGAAAAATTCTCAAATAGTTACATTTTCAGTAGAAAGAAGTTAATTAGCAACCAAAAAAATTGAATTTTTATCTCATGAAGATATATTTTCAACAAGAAATGAAACGAATTTCCAACACAATAGTTACATTTTAAACTGAGCTGAATTGTTTAGAATTTTGTAAACCAACAATTTTTCAGCTAAAGAGATCAATTTTCAACAAAGTAGTTTAACGTCAAACCAAGTATTCAAAATTTTGATCAGAAAAGATGACGTTTTGAGGAAATATTTGAATTTTCAACAAAATATTCAAATTTCTAACTAAGAGTATAATTTATAACTCAACGAGATGAATTCCGAACGAAAAATATAATAGTTTTTGGACGGCTCATAAGAATATTTTCTATTATATACCTCTTTGAAATTTACTGCCTTCAAGAGATGGACTACAGTTTTAAGATTCCCCAATTTCGCCACTAATTTGTAATCTTCACTAGGAGTACTCATGTTGATTGTACGAAACGTTGTACAGTAATAATCCTCGAAATTGCGTTGGTGTTATTTTATGATAGACTAATTTTTCTTTATCCAACAATGCTAACCATGCTGCCAAAATATGTTTGCATGTAAAAGCGGATTGCGATTCTAAAACTTGGTATCTGAAAGTACAAAAATATAGCAAACTAGAACCAAAATTCGCAAAATCATTGAAAATATCATTATCATATCAACGTTTAAGGATTATTAATTTAGAATTTTGAACAATCAAAGTAACGATCAATTCGGACAGATAATTTTTTGAGGCGGATTTTGTCTCGTTCTTCAAAACATTATTTGTACGAATGAATCGTTATTTTGATTGTTCAAAATACAAAATCTGAATTCTGATTGCACATTTCATCTTGCAAAATGATTAAGAAATTCGTTCATGCTTGATTATTTAAAGAATCTCAATTTGAAGAGCCGGGTCACTACAAGACCTGGGAAGCCTGGGAAAGTCATGAAAATTTAAAAGAAATCTATTTAAAGAATCTATGATATTCTATAATTTAAGTAGTTTTTTTTAAGCGGTAGGGTTTTTTCCAAAGTAGATCTGGGAAAATTGTAGAAGGCATAGAATTTTGAAACCAGACCGATGACAATTTTTGAAGAAAAAGCTGATGACAATGCATGAATAAAATCCAATTGAATACTTCAAACACATACCTAAAGGCTTTGCAAGTACAAAAGTTCACGTTTCGAAAAATAGTGTAAACTGTTGCAGAAAATCCCTTGACTTGTAAAAGACAACGTCCTGTACTTTTGGATTGTAATTCTGATGATGAAACGTGTGTTACACGACCTGATTCATATAGTTCTAGTGCTTTTCTAAACGTCTCTCCAAATACGCAATATAAATTCTTCAAAGTATTATCTGAAACTACAATAAATAACATGAATTTATCAAATAAAATTGTTTACATTGATCTAACCTCGAAAACTGAAATTCAAAAGGAATTGATCAATAGATACGGAACATAAATTAGCTCTTCAAAGTTGTAGTAGACTATGAATATAATATGATTGAGAAGATCATAAAAAACATTTTTTTTGGAATAAACAAATATTATTCAATAAAAACTTACATTTTTTGTCTTTGGAAAATTCAGCAGCTGATTCTTTGAGGACATTTACTGAAAGATTAAGTAACACTTTATTCTGTGATAAACCTGTTGCATTTTCGGGATTATTTACGTTTGTATTCATATCACTTCACATATTTAAGAATATTTTTGAATTGGAAGGATTTTTGTACAAAAACTTCGAAATTTAACGCAACTGAAACTTTTTGCCGCGTACGCCGGGATACGAGCATAACCTCAACTACATATTACACTCATGGCACTCATGCACTCATCTTGCGTCCCTTTCGTCTGAAGGGGAGCCACAATAACGCAAAAAAATTTCTGTCAAATAGAAATTAATTCGCATTAAAGTACTGTCTAATCAACTGAGATGGACGAAATTTCAATATGCGGAAAATGGTAAAATTGTGTATAGAATATTATTCTGAATTTTAGCCAAACACACGAAGGAAGAAATGTTCTCTCATGAATATTTTCACTCTAAGATGTTGGCATTACAGGTCTGTTTGAAAGCATCCGTTTTGGAGTGAAAAAGGTGAAGTTTTGTTTAGACAAGTGACCGTTACAAACCTTTATGAATTTAGTATAAAAATGAGTTCTAGAAGACGTCGTAGTGGTGATTTTACAGATTCAATAACGGAATATCAACGTGAGTTATCAGGATTTCAATATTTCCGTTTCTAAATGAAGGAATAATTATTTTTTATAGATCCTGAGTAGTCTCTAATCTGACTTCCCTTACTTTCCTTTCATTTCTGGATTTCTGGGATTTTTCGTTTTTGGGAGAATAAATTATTGTGGTTATTTTCTAATACATAAACTAATTACAAATAATTTCTCGCTATCAATTTTTTAATCTCAATTCAAAATAAACTTACTTTCCATACATTTCTGTAATTTGAAATGTTGAATTTGAGGTTATATATCAATCAGCAAGATCGGGAATTTCAGAATTGCAGTTCTGAATTAAAAATTGTATAGTACAAAATTTCTTGAAAAAAACTGACAGAAACAAAATGAAAAAAGGTATTAGAATTTCTAATTGTTACAATCAAAAATGATTATTGATCTCTTATTTACTCCGGAATTAATTATAATAATCTACTTGTGTCTTATATCTTTCATTCGTAAAGTTGGCTTTTCTTATCCCTGTTTTTCAAATTTGTTATTCATTATTTAAAAATTTGGGAATGAATGAGCATATGATTAATAAAAAATGTAAGCGGCGTAGTCAGGATTTAATATCGGTGGCGGCTCGAGTATGCACAAAGAGTGGGAGGAAAGGGCCACTTAAGAATTCATTTACATAATACCTAATATAATAAAGGCAATAAAAATTAGTACATTTGACAATATATTGCAGAGTAATATATTTATGCATTTGGGCAGGACGAAAAAATATTTTATTTTATTTTCAAATTCGGAGGGGGTCCAAATAACGAGCAAATTTTTAGAGAATTTCTAGGAATAAGTATTTGCATCTCTTATTATCCTCGGAAAATTACACATACATACAAAATTCATATTCATCGTAAATTGCTATTATACTCGAAAATAATGAAAAAAGTTATGAAAAGTATTTTTGAACCAGAAAGACGAATTTTCTATCAAGAAAGATAATTTCCTTGACATGAAAGATTAATCTTCAACCCAGAAAGATAAATTTCTGAACAAAAATGATCAGTGTCAATAAACAAAGATGATTTTTTTAACGAAATAGTTAGATTTAATAAAAATTAATTTTGAATCAAACAGCTCTCCCATCAGAATAATTAAACTTGACAGCAAAGAAAAATAGAACATTTAACAATGCAGTTGAATTTCGACTTGAAAAAGTGGAATTTTTAACCAATGGGTGAATTTTCAAACAAGAAAGATTAAACTTCAACCAAAAACAGTTGCATTTTCAACAAAAAAAAACGTCAATTCTTAGCCAAAAAAGATAAATAGTAGAGTTTTTGAGGCTATAAAAAGTAAGTTTTAGAAAACAGTTGACTTTTGAACCCGAAAAGATGAATTTTCAACAAAAAGATCATTTCCAAGAAGTAAGTTATTTTCAAACGAAAAACATTAATTTTCTACCGAGAAAGGTGAATTTTTACTCGCAAAGATGAATTTTAAACAAAGAGGATTATAAGTTCCAATGAAGAAAAATGAATTTTCAACCAAATAGTTGCATTTGCAAGCCACGAAGACGATTTTTTCAGAAGAAAGTTGAATTTTTTAGCTAAAAAGACGAATTTTAACAAAATAGTTGAATTATTAACCAAAGCAGCCTTACTTTATGCCATATAATATAAATTTGTGATTTGAAAAGACTAACTTTCAACTAGAAAATTTTTTTCTGAAGATGAAAAGTTAATTGTTTTCTAAAACATTTGACATTTGAGCTTGAAAAATAAACGCTTTTTCAAAAATGTGTAAAATTCTCTGGGACATTGGAACATGATCAGATCCAAGGTTCAAACTTTCAACAGTAAATTATTCCAGACTAAAATGGTTTATTATTGAATATCTTTGAATTGAATGCAATAATAATAGAATAATATTATACCAAAACCTTGAAAATTGTTCCGTTCAATTTTTTAATCTTTTGAAATTTCATCGCTCAAGAATGATTATACATTAACTGTGAAATATGAGTTTCCTGTAATAATTTTCAAATTCAAACAATTTAAAATGTAGAATATTAACTTGAAAGCGTCCTTTTCAGCTTTAGTAGCCATTTGAAATCAAATACATTCAATATATTATGTAATAATTTAATAAACCACAATTAAAGGTCTTCGATGTTAAACCAAATGAATAAAAAGTTTTAAAAATCTGATAGAAGATTATCAGGACTCATAATTGTAAACTTTGGAAGACTGGGAAGCTAAAAAATTGTCCCTCTTTCAAAATAAGGAGTTTTATGTCATATATTATTTCGAACTTGTGACACAATATTAAAATAACAAACATCGGAAATAAAAATGGCTTATTTCATAATATAAAATTTTTTCATTTCAAATATTTCTGTATATAAAAACTAATTAAAAATTCCTAAAAATAATTAGAAATGAAACATTTTCAAAGTAGTTTTCCAATTTCCCATGCGTCTTTCCAAATTATTCTGCACATTTTTTTCCAAATTGTCTTGTAAGTAAAACCATGCAAAAAGCAGGCATGCAAAATTCAATTATTTGAAATTTTAGGCTAGCTGCTGAACTAGGAAATAATCGGAAATTTGTTCAAGATTGGAAAGCCATAGGAAATCACAGAATTTTTTCAAAAAAAAAGTAACAAATTTTTTTTTGATAAAGCTTCCCGGTCATGTAAAATATCTCCTCAGAATTTTCATTTTTGAGTTATAATTTATAATCGTTTAATTGAAAATTGATACATTCTCAGGGTGGCCACTTGACCGGGAAAGATCGGAAAATGACCGGGAATTTTATTGACCAGGAAAAAACAGAGAAATGATCAGGAATTTATTTAAAAACCGGTAATTTCCTTGACTCAACCTAGACTATGAAAAATCTCACCGAAAAATACGAGAAATGACCGCTTCCTTTTGATGATTCAAAAAGAGATCTTATCATTTGTTTTTAAGAATGTAACGTTCCTTTAATCTGATTCTCGGAATATTAAAAAAAATCCATACGTCATGGGAGGAAGAATTTAATTTTTTTTCCATTGCTCTATGAGATTTTTTTAGCCGACTCAAATTTGATAATCGGATTGATGATAGACCAAACATATAGAAAGAATCATCACCTGAATTTCCTTTCCCTCCTTTATCAGAATTGAGACAGGGAGTTTCAGAAAATAATGATAGATTTCATTTCAGGGCAGGGAGTTTTAGGGAAGGAGTATAATTTCACTTGAGACAGGGAATTTTTTTCATGGAATGGGAACTTTTTAAAATTATCATAATTCGGATTTAGGAGAGAGAATTTTTAAATATCGTTCCTCCAATTCAAAATTTGTAACAGTTTAAAGTCCCCTCTACCTAATTTTAAATGAAGAAAGTACTTCAAGCAGTCTTTAGAGTTCATGAATTATTATAGAAAACTTATTTACATTGTTCATTGCGAATGCATCCTTTTTTAGTTGAGAAATGAACTTCTGGTTTTAAATTTAAACTTGTTTGTTGAAAATCAATTCATATTTTTTTGGTGAAAATTCAAGTATTTAGTTGAACATTTATTTTTGAATTTGAATATTAAACCTTTTCTTCGAGAAATTATGTACTTTGAAGAAAATTTGCCTTTTTTGTAGATTATTAATTTTTCATGGTCAAAATGTATCTTTTTGCTTAAAATACATCTATTCCCGTTGAAGATTCATCATTATACCCGAAAATTCATCAGTTTGCTTGGAAATCAATTTCTTCAACTGAAAATTTAACTGTTCCATTTTTAGTGGAATACTGATCTTTTCTAGTTTGAAATTCGAGAATTGGGTTAAAATTTATCTGTTTGAATTGAAAATTCAATTATTTCGTTGAAACTTCATACATTTTGTTCTTCTTTGCGGTTAACAATGCAAGTGATAAATTTAAATGTTTTTCATTTTATTTCACAAAAATTCCACTTTTCCTTTTTTGTTTGAAAATTTCCAATCATATAGTTCAAATCTTTACCATTTTGTTGGAAATTCTTTTTTTTTTTTGCATGAAAATTAATTTTTTGTCAAGAATTGAACTATTCTAGTTCACTGTTCATCATTTCAGTTCATAGTTTGTCTTTCTGGTTTAAAATTCAACTACTTCATTAACTACTACTTTCATTTGATTTTTCATCATTTTTTGTAAAAGTGAAATAATTTGTTTGAAATTTACTTTGTTTCGTTCCTTGAAGTGGGTTTTTTCTTATTAGTGATTTTTCTTAACTGAAAATTTAACTTATTCCAGATGAAATTCCATAGTTTCAGTCAAAAATCAATTTTTTTAGTTAAACATCCCTTTTTTCAATTTAAAACTTGATTATTCAAATTTTGGTTGACAATTTATCTTTTTCAGTAAATGTTAATTTATCTGTTTGAAAATTTAACTCCTTCAGTTAAAGATTCTTTGTTTTAGTATAGAACTCTTATGCTTGGTTTGGAATTTGTTTTTTAGACTTTGTCTTAAAATTATTCTTTCTATTTAAAAATTAATCTTCGTGTTTGAATATTCACATCCATGGTTGAAAAATTGAAGTGCTCCAGTTAAAAATTTATCTTTTTTTCGAAAATTCATCTTCTTCACTGAAAATTGAACTATTTGGTTCGAAATCTGTTTCTTTTTGTTATCGTAAATTGATTTTTTTGATTGCAAGTTTAACTGTTCCAATTTATGTGAAAAACAATGATTTTTTCCTGTTAAAAATTCGAGTATTCTTTTCGAAATTGATTTATTTTGCATTGTTTGATTTGTTGTGTTGGAAGATGTTTAGAATGAACGCCATGAACAAAAAAAAGGTTGGGGTTTTTCGACAAATATAAATATGTTACTTCTATTTGACCGAGAAGAACCGGGAAATGACCAGGAATTTGAAATCGTCCGCCGAATCACCACCCTGCTTCTTCAATACAGTCTTATACCCTTGAATTATTAGAAATATAAAGTGTTCCAGAGACAACAATTTCAATAGTGAAAAATTTGAAGTTGGTTCACTTTGAATATATATTCAATAAAAATTTGAAAAACTTCTCAATAATATTTTATATTTCATAATAATATCATTTAAGAATTTGAAAGTCGTAGATCCATAATAAGTTAATTACACGACACAGGCAAATTGAATTTCGTTGATTTTGGATAGACAATTTTCAATTAAGCTTTCCAAACCGAATGATTTCAAATGGAAGCTTTCAAAATTATATAGTTTTTAAATTGTTCAAAAACGAACCATCTCAAATTGAAAGCACAAATAGTTCAATGATTTGTTTAATAATTGGAAATTAAAAATTTTCCAATTCTAAACCTCACACTTTCAATTCTTCCATTTTGTAAATTCTTCATTTTTTTCGTATTAACTGAAATTTTTTGAATTTTTTAAATTATATTTTAGTGTTTTGAGCTGAGAAAAAATCCACTTTCGCTGATCTTATTTGCAGTCTAGTTTTTATTACTTCAAACTTAAAAAATTGAATCACTGAAAGACTTAATTATTTAATTTTAATAATTTGAAAAAACTGTCCCTAACCGGAAAATGATCGCGCATTTTTTCGCAGCTAAGCGTCCACCCTAAAGTTGGTAATGTTTCAAATAAACCATTCAAAACTCAGTGCCATTAAGATTATTCGAAAGCATTTAAGCTGTACAATTCAGAATGAAAATTGATGTTAATAATATATTGCTAGTTTATTATAATAATTATTTAGTTATTACTACCATACGTAAATTATTGAAAATTATACCTCCTTTTAAAGGAGGTATAATTGTATATAATATATTTGTTATATTATAATGAAATCTCGAATCATGAATATAATTTGTAGTATGTGCAAGAAATCAATTTAAAAAAAAAACAGAACAGAATTTTAGGAAGCTTGGAAAACATTGCGTTTTTGTTCAAATTATGAACAACTTGTAATTTTGATGTATTTCTAGGTCTAGTGCACGAGAGGGATCCTGATTCAAACGCTTATGTTCAAAATTCGACACCAGAAAAGAAGACCATGATTAAAGTCAAGGCGAACGAAACCATATCTCCCGACACAACAATTTTCAAACAAGTTTCCAGCTTGAAATCTATAGTGAATGCACAAAAACAAAATCTGGAAAGAGACTCAAAAACCCTAAAAACATCAAAAAATTTCAAGAATACGATGTCAACAAAAACGCCTACATCACCGATTTCGGAAGTTTTAAATAAAATCAGTAAAGCATTAGAATTACAGGAAGATAAAGTGGAACCAAAATCTGCAATAGAAACCTCCCGAACTGAACCGAGCAAATTATGGAATGCGCTCTCTACTTTCAATCGATCCTTGAATTCAGACAAAAATGGATTGCAGTCGCACCAGAAAGTTTTATCTAGACTTTCCCAGGAATTTCAGTCATCACCTACAAAATTTGCAGAGAAACTGGTGACGATTATAGAAGAGTCAATGATTCCTTCGCTTTCAGAGCAGAGAGAGTGTTCCGGTATCAGCGTTAGTCGAATGACGACAGAATTTAGGAAACTTTGCAAATTTATAGAAGATGAATCGATGCCCGAGTGGATTTTATCTCCCGAGGTGATTCCTGAACGAGATGAGGATGAAGAGCAAATTGAAAATCAAAGCATCGAGCTTGTGGATGACGAAAGTAATTTAGATGATTCTATTGTAAAAACCTTTTCATCGACTCCATTTAGGGACAACTGCATTTCGGAAAACACAATGAACTATGGAGAAACTCCTAAAGGAATCTTTAGATTCCAAGGGACTCCTCCTAGTTCGGGAAGAAAGCCAGTTAATAAAGCTTTCAAGGATTCTAGATTTAACGAAACGAACCATTCTTTTGAGTTTTGGGAGAGCATGTGCAACGGAGTTTATCTGCATCAGCGAGTCACGCCTCAAGGATTGAGAAGGAGCATTTCTTTGCCAGATTCACCTGCCAGGAAGGTAAATAGAATAAGATCAACTTGTGAAGAACAGTTGGCTTCTTTAGATGATACAGCGATTGATCATATTCGAAACGAGAAACCACGATATTTTCACGATTTTACTGAGGACACTTTTCGATCTTTTAGTCCGAAGACATTGATAGAAGAAACTGCGAGGACACCGAAAAGTAAGAAATATTTTTCGGAAGAACCTGGGGAAGCGAAAAAGACTAAGAGAATAGCGAGCAAGGCTTTGAAAACATCTCCTAAAAAAGGAAAATCAATTCTGAAACGGTGTGGAAGTATTGGAGGATACTCGCCAAACTGCGAAGATGATCTGGATAAAAGTTTGATAGCAGAGCTTGCACAAAGAAGGCAAAGGTGTTTCGAAACAGCGAAGTTGATGATGGAAATTGATAAGAACGATCCCATAATTTTAAATGGGGTGGAATCTGCTGAGCTGCTTTCAAAATTAGGAAGTCCTAATAAATCGCTTTACTTGCCGGATAATAACAGGGATTTCTTGAACACAATAAACCATTGTATGGAGTATCAAGATTTCCTTCTGAAAAAGAGGAAGTCGATTTTCCATATTATTAAAAAACCAGCGTCTCCTGATGCGGATTCTAGAATTCCTGTTGGGGCAAAATCGAAGCTGAAAAGTCCTATCACATCAGGTGAGAAATATTCATTAAATGAGTTATCAGTTTATTTTTCCATTCTTTCCCTATCAATGAATATATCTAATTTTTTTTCAGATGCTCTAAAAACTCCAGTGAGGAACAAAATGAAGAGTGTGGGAAAAATAGCTACAAAGTCTGCCAAAGAAATCAAGAGCGAGGGGAAAAAAACGACGAAATTTCCCAAAGAAATTCAGAGTGAGGGAAAGAAAGCTACGAAGTGTCCTAAAGTTATTAGGAGTGAGGAAAAGAAAGCCAAAAAGTCTCCCAAAGCAATCGAAATTAAAGAAAAGAAGAACTCTTCCAATGAAATGGAGGTTGTGGAAAAAATAGCTCAGTCTCCCAAAGAAATTGAGAGTAAAGAAAAGGTAGTGAAGAAGTTTCCCATCGAAATCAAAGATGAGGAAGAACCCGTTCAGCCTACGAACGGAATCGAGAATCAGGAAAAGAAACCTGCGAAGTCTCCCAGGCGTAGATTTTTCAACACTCCTGGGAAAAGTCCTGAAACAGGAGAAATGAAAAAGAAGAAAGAGTATTTTCCCGAGGTCGAAAGTCTTGTTAATATTCCATCATGTTTGAACTTTGGAAAAAGTCCCCGAACTCCAGAAATCCGTAAAAATATTTACGAAAATGTGAGATCACCAGTGGCCGAATATATCAAGGGCACAGACGCAAAATTAGTGAAGAACATCCATGCGAAAACCAATGATTGGCTGCTGACACCACAACCTTTGGGTGTAGCAAACCAATTGAATAGAAATCATATCACACCATTAAAAAATATTCAGGAGAGTGCTGCACTCAAATTCAATCTGTCTCCAATGGGAAGGAAGGTGCGAGAATTACAGATGATTGTTGTTATTAATTTATATATGTTTGAACATTCTTCACCGATTGTGACCGTTATTTTCCTTTATTTAGATTGCCGATTCTCCAGTACTAGGGGACGAGAATATCCCCGAAAAAGAATTCAAACTTCCTAAAATCGATTACAAAACTCCGACTAAAGTTCATACGGTGTGTATAAAATTGTTAAGAATTGTTGCCGGGATTTGTTTTGCATGAAAAGGAACTCGCCCAAAATGTACGATAAAGGCTTTCAGTCAAAATTTGGTCAAGTTTGGTTTTCTGATGCTTTGGGTGGTGCTTATCAAAAGTAATGAGACAATTTTACTGAAAAGCTTTATCCGATAGACCGGAAATTTGGGAAATGTCCGGAAATTTTGAGAGACCAGGACAAATTCCCAAAAAGACCGTAAATTTACTTCTAACAGGCCTTATATTCTGTCTTCTATTTCTTCTAAAAGGACCTTTTTTATTTTTTATAATAATTCAGTACCCTATTTGTGTTTGTGTCTGTTCCCTCTTGAAATATGGTATAGATTCCTTTCTAAAATCTTTAGAATCTTTCTAAAATTTTTGCAATCTTTGAAATTGTGATGAAATTTTCTAGCGTTCTTATGATTCAAAAATGTTTCCTATTTTTTCTATTTTCTCTTGAGTTTCTGTTTCAAAATGTCTTTTTATAACTTTAATCATAATTTATTATTGACAAGTAAAAAGTAGAGTAAATAAGATTTATTCTCAGGTTTGTCGAATTATGAATGAAACATAAATCTTTTATTTCAGATTAACGACTCCTTTTCTAATAAATTCAAACTGAAAATCACCATGATTGTAATAAACAAACTAAATACTTTAGAAAACAAATAACTTCAAGAATTTTGAATTGTAATATTACAATTTATATTTTTACTGAAAGAGATGAATTTATAAACAAGAAAGACAAATTTTCTACCAAAAAAAATTTCTTTTTCAAGAAAAACGAAAATTTCAACCAAATCGTTCAACTCGCAAGTCAAAAGGTCCAATTTCCTACAAAATATCAGAATTTTAAATTTCAAATATCCAAAATTTGTACCGAAGAGATCAATTTTCATCAAATTCGAGGTCTCTATTAAAATTCAATTTTTATAGCTTTTATCATAATTTATCATTGACAAGTAAAAACAAGCACAAAATCAATTTATTCTCGGATTTGTTTAATTCTAAATTTAATATGATATTTCTCAGTGTATAAGCGAATAATTTTTTATAAATTGAAAGCGCAAAATATCATTATTTTGAAATGCAGACTGTATATTAATTCAGAAAAGACATGATAATTTAAAAATTCCACATTCTAATATACAATCGACCTTTCAATAATTCAACAAAAATGATGATTTTTTAACAAAAAGTTCAATTTTTGATTAACTGTAGCCATTCTTAACAAAGCAGATCAATCCTCATCCAAAAAAATGCATTTCAACGAAAAATATCAATGTTGATATTTCAACTATAAAAAGAGATTTTTCTTTATATATAAAGAAGATGAATTTTTAACAGTAATAGGTAAATCCTTAATCAAAATAGATTAATTTTTGACTCAACAGCTGCAAATTGAACCAAAAAAGATAAAATTTATATTCGAAATAGATTAGTTTCCGACCAGAGAACATTTTTTATTTATGAGAGAAAAGAATGTGACTGGGATTGTTGAATATCCGAACTAAAAGAAGGATTCTCTAGAAAACAGTTGAGTTTTCCACTAGAAAAATTAAGTTTTGAACCGAATATTCAAACTAAAAAAAATTCATTTACCAAACAGTTGCATTTACAACTAAACCGAGAATAATAGTTCAATTTAAATTTTATGTAATATATTTTTTATTGAAAAATACAAATTTAAAAAAAAACTACCAGTTTTTCACCAAAAAAATGAGTTTCCAACAAAAAAGTTGATTCAAAATGAAATGAATGTTGAACAAACTAGTTTAACTTTCAATCACATTGTTGAATTACTACCCAAAAAATATGAATTCACGATGAAAATAGTAATTGTTGAACTTAGCACCAAAAATGTTAGTTTGAAATGGATTAATTATATTTTCAGTTGAGAGAAATAATTTTCAACTGAAAATATGAATAAATAAAAAACCAGGTAATTGTTCAAACAAATAGTGGAATTCTCAACCAAAAGAAATTGATTCCGAATTGAAAATATAATATTAGACTTTCTAGAAAAAAAAAACTTTTAATAAAAAATATTCGGATTTTTTTATTGGGTTCTATAATTTCTATTTGTTTCCGAGCAAAAAAGCTAGGAATAGGGAAGATGGGGAAGCTTTTTGAAAACAGGAAAAAAGGCAAATTATTCCGAAGAAGAGAAGAGAGGGGAACAGAAAGGAAAAAATCATCAGAAGAAAAAGGGAAGATCTTGAGGAAGTAGAGAAGGCGGGAGAATTTCAAAAGAGAAAATTAAAAAGGGACACCCTGGGAAGAGAGAGGGGGAAAATTAGATTGTAAAAATGATAGAGGAATCAAGAGAAAAAAATGTGTGGAAGACTGGATGATTTAAGTAGGAAAGGGCTTGAGACCAAGGAGAAGGTTCAGAAATCGCGAAAGAATTGGGGAGAGTGGGGAAAAAAAGTATGGAAAAATTGGGAAGTGTAGAGAATCATCCGAGAGGAAATGTAGAACGTAGGAAAATAGAAATAATAGCGATAGAAGATGGATTGAGTAAATTATAAGCAAGGGCTGAGTAGAGAATGGAGGAGAAAGTAAGTAGCCAGAAAGTGAATAAAGAGGGGCTCTACGCGCAGAATGACGATAAAAATGAACGTAGGAGATTAACAGAGATTGAAAGATGAATAGAAGGAAAGCAAATAAAAAACATGAGGAAGAACGTTATGATCAAGAGTGTTGAAATAAAAAGTGGAGTAGGAGAGGAAGTGACAAGCGTGGTAAGAAAGGTGATTAGTGACATCGGAGCAAAAGTAAGGGTGGAAGGTGTTAGAAGAATAGGAGGGATACGAGAAGGAGGGAAAGGTGTGTTTTTGGTGACACTAGGAAGTGAGGAAGACAGATATGAAATAATGGGTAAAAAGAGATTGTTAAGAGCAAGAAAAGAGAGAATAGAAGAAGATATGACTTGGGAGGAGAGAAAAAGAAAATTGATGATAGAGCGGAGTGCGTGGGAAGGAAGAAGAAAAGGTCGCAGGGTATCAATAGAAAGGGGTAGGGTACGGGTAAACGGAGAAATGAAGATTTGGGAAAAAGAAAAAGAAGTTTTCAAAGTCTGTTAAATAAGGCAAGGGAGGAAAATGTGGCGTTCCGAAATGTGTCGGGATTGAAAAACAAGGATAAAGGGTTTTGTGAGAATTTTATATTTGTTCGGAAGATGCAAGAAGCAAGAAAGAAACATGAGAAAGAGAGAGGGATGGGCGGCATGGTATCAGGGGTAGGAAAGGGTCTTGTGGTAGAACAGGGATCTGAGGATGATAGCGAAACAAAGTAGGGGAAAAAGAGGTAGCGGTATTTTGTGTTTACAGGAGAAGAGGAGAAAAGGAGGGATGGAAAGTTATAAGGAGGTGGATTGGGAGTGACCCACATGCATGGACTGGCGATCAGGGAGAAGTATGGAATGAAGAGGAGAAGGTGATAATGAGCAAATGACAACCCAGAGAAACAGATTAAGAGGGTGGGACACTTCTGAATTTGACAGGAGAAGTAGGGTGGCTCCTTTTTAATGGAAATAGATATGGGGACGAGGAAGGTGAAATAACATTCAGAGGGGAAGGGGAGACCGAATAGGCTACATCCTAGCAGAAGAAAGAGTTTAGAAAGCTATGAGTGGAAATTGAAGTGGTTAATGAGGTAAACTCTGAACACTTCCCGATAATAGCAAAATGAAACGAGGAGGTCATGAATATTTCAGAGAGAAGGAGGGAAGAGGAAAGGTGAGAAAGGAAAACAAAGCGCTGGGGAAGAGTTTGAAGAATTTGGTGAATAAATGAAGAATGAGAATATAAAAGGTAAAGAAGAGTAAAGGGTAGACGAGGTAATAGAAAGAATGAAGTAGGTGATTGAAAAGGTAAAAGAGGCTGGAAGACCAAGAAAGGAGTGGGACATAGAAAGAAAAGGTTAGTGGGATGAGGAATGTAAGAAAGCTAAAAAAGGTATGAGGGAATGCTAAAAGAGAAAAGACAGAAGGTAAAGGTGAGGTATATGGAGGAGGTGGAGAAAGCAGTAAAGGGAGGAAAGGTTTGAGAGGTAATGACTAGGGAAAAGAGGAAAAAGGAAGGGAGTGAATGAGGATATAAAAATAAGTGAATGAACAGAGTACTTCAAAGGACTGTTTGGAGATGGAGAAAGAAAGGTTAGAGGAAAAGAGAAGAAGGTAATTGAGAAAGAAGAGGAAGATAGGAACGATATAATCTGGGAAGAAGTAAACGAGGTCACAGAAAGTCTGGAAAGAAATCAAGAAACAGGAGAGGATGACATGAAGAATGAAGCTCCAAAGCATGGGGAGGGGGGGGGGGGGTGTGAGAGAAGAGGTGGGTAGTAAAAAGGGTAGGGGATTGTTAAGGTAACACTCGGATGTCGGTAAGGTATCAGATCTTTCCGGAAGGGCTCAGAAAGAGGGTCGAG
>WSXT02204989.1:0-33755 GCA_011762715.2 Neuroterus valhalla | reverse complement strand
ATTGGTCTTTTAGGCTCTGTCCTTATAGCTTGCTTGAGTTGCCACTTGCAGAAAGAGACACAACAGTGTGACGCAGCCTGATTAAGGTTCGAGAAGAAAAGATTAAGCCTGACGCAGCAGACATGGAAAATATCGATAAATATCGTTAGGAGGAAAAAGTATCGATACTTTTCGATACGGACGTGTATCGATATGTATCGATATTTATCGATACTTTTCCCATCACTAGTCCGAAGGCAACCGAACAGTTCGGTTGAGAGAATCTAATTTCTGGTTATGGCAACTAAACCTTCCTTCGCGTGTATAGTGTGTCCACGATTCGCGGTTGGAATACGTTGCATTTTTAACAAAATAGAAACATTGTTATCCATAGAAGATGAATTTTCAACAAAAGTATTGAGTTTTCAAGCTTAAAAAATTGAACTTTGTGTACAACATTATTAGTTCTTCGGACCCAAGAAGAAATTCGGATCCACAGTTGGTTTTACGACTCAATGGATAAGTTTTGAAACTAAAAAAATAAGTCTTCAACAAAATGATCAGATTTTCAAACAAAATTGATTCAACTCATATCCAACGCAGTTACATTTTCAGCTTGGTAGTTCTATTTTCTGCCAAGAAAAAAACACAAATTTTTATCAAATTGTTACATTTCTGAGGTAAAAATATCAACAATCTATAAGACAGTTGTCTTTTAACCCTGAGAATTCAGAATGAAAAGTTGAATTTTAAACAATTTGAAATAAATTTTCTACCAAAAAATCTGCCCGTTGCATGATCTTAACTTGTTCATATGTAAAAAAAACATTTGTTTCTTCTGTAGATCTGATTATTCCTCGAATTTCGGCTAAGATTGGGATGGAAAATGTGGGAAATTTTGCTTTCAAAACATTAAATTTAGGTTCGCCATATCACTTTTCCTTCTACATAACCTTTAGAACCCTTTCTATTATTTATAAATAACAAACATAGCAAACAGTTATCGATGCTTTAAACAGTCCTCATCCATAATCAAAATTTACATATGCAATCAAAAAGAATAGCAGGATCAGATTTCTGGGCATGGAAATAAATCAAATTCATGATGGTTATATTGTTACTGAATGGTATAGCAGGAGTATCTTATCAAGTAGATTTTTAAATTTTCATTTGGCTTATCACGTTCAAGGAAAAGTTGCATCAATTAAAAATCTATTTGAAAGACCTCTAGGCTTTTCTAATGCATCATTCCACATAGAAAATTAAAATATTATCAGGAATATCGTTTTCTTGAATCATTGAATCTCATTCATCTCTTATTATATTTATTTTTGTTTTTCTTAAAATTCCAATATGAACAGATCTTTTTGTTCCATCATTCAACTTTTTACCATTTGTAGCTTTTAGAGTGATTAGTTTATTTTGGACTTACAAGTTTCCCATTTTTGTCATTTTGGAGAATAGCTGAGACTTCCGATATTCTTGTATCGACGCCAAGAATGTATATTGTCAACGGACCAAGCAGAGAGTAAAAGTCTGTCAATAGTCAATTTCCTCTATTTTAACCTTAGGCAGAACGCGAACGAGCGTGCGCGGACAAGACCATGGAGTTAATACAAGTAGAGGCGACAAGCTTAAGATGGATTCCAAGCTGACTTGTTGCCTCTATCTGTAATATCTCTATGGAGGAGACACGGATGAGCGTTCGGCACAGAGAAAGAAGATAAGCGATGCATACAAACTATCCGCGGACATCCCTGTTTGGGAATTATTATTCAATTAGTTTAGAGGTTATTAGGGTATTCCTGAAGATCGATTATTTCTATTTTGGAGAGCCGAATTAAAGTTCGAAACTCTGAATTAATGCCTAAAAAAGTTTGAAATACGACATAAGAGGATTGTAAAAAATCACCTTTGGTGGTGCTAGCGGGACAGACCTGTGGTTTCCATATTCTCATTAGACCAGCTTTTGTTAATGCATACTCTGTCTTTTCCTTTGATGTTGCCTATCTAGGGTTTTTTACTTATTTTGAAGATTTTCGAAAACTTGAGATTTTCGAAAGTGGAAGAGTTCTTGTGCATAAGAATATGACAAATTCGTGTCGTGGAATGTGCTCGCGGCAATGGCGGCTTTCGAGCAGAGTGTCGACCTGATACTAGAAACATAACAAGCTTTTTCGAGGGTTACCTCACCATGAAAGAGCCACTGTTATCTCTTTTTGTCCGCTAACGAACCTGGTGGCTCTTCTTCTACAAAGAAACAAGACACATTTATAAAAAATAAGAATGATTATAAAACCGACTGCAGCAGCTGAGCGGTGATTCTCGACTCGTCGAGATCTCGAATGTTGAACATGAACAGCCGCGGCTAGCGTTCAGATGGGTGACCGTTCCGGATTCTTGTTTAGTTTTTACTACGTTAAACTACTATTGAGCGGGAGTTCAGACGCCGCGTCGAGAATGAGTGGAGGAACTAGATGTTATCAAGTGTTCATATACAAACTCGTTTGCCAATAACCGGCTCCGCTTAGAAGTTTTAGTTTTCTGCGGTTTTCTACTCTCCTCAATAAATGTTCGGGCAAATACAAGCGTTCAAAATGAAAATCCAGCTGTGTACAGGAGGGTTATCAGGAATTCAAAACCATCCACTATTAGGTACATTAGGCTTTTTTGGGAAAATCATCATTAGAGATGAGATTATTGTGAGATCTGGAGCAATCGGGTATATTGGAAATCTGAAAATTTTACAACTCACAAGGAACCCTTACAAGGTGTCCGCCTCCAATTTTCTTGAAATTTCAATATGTTGTAGGGTACGAAAAAGTAAGTAATGAGCAATTTTTTTATCGGCGGAAAAACGATTCTAAGGGGTGAAATCGACCCTCGAAGTTGACCCTCAAAAATCGAATTTTTTTTATATCTCGAGAAAAAATTTGAATATTGATATCATTTCAACGGGAAAATATTCGGCATCAAATTCCCATTTGTTGACAATTATTTTTGATGAAGGGTTTGCAAGCTTCAATTTTTTTTAAGAAAAATTCCTTTTTTTTTGTTGATTTCCTGGTATAAAAATTTGTTTTAGGTCCATTGGAAACTACGTTTCTTTATTTAACTATAAAATAAAAAATTAGTGTTGGCGTGTTAAGGGTTGCAACCCCTTAACTTAAAAATGATTGTCAGAGAATGGGAATTTGATGCCGAATATTTTCCCGTTGAAATGATATCAATATTCAAAATTTTTCTCGAGATATAAAAAAAATTCGATTTTCAGGGTGAACTTCGAGGGTCAGTTTCACCCCTTAGAATAGTTTTTCCGCCGATAAAAAATTGCTTATTTCTTACTTCTTCGTACCCTACAACATATTGAAATTTCAAGGAAATTGGAGGCGGACACCTTGTAAGCGTTCCTTGTCAGAGGAAGGTTTAGCAGAAATTTGTTCTGCCTGACTAGAAATGGATTCTCTTTTCAAAAAATTTGTAAGGTAAGTGTGTAATTAGGTTTCTGAAGGCATGTCATAATCTGTGACGTGACCAATTGTTACGTGTTATGTTGACGCTAGAAGTGCTAGAGTGGTAGATGTAAGGGCTTGCTAGGGTGAAGTGATGAAGGGAATGAGGTGAATGGAAAAAAATAGAGGGATATTATAGTAAAGCAAGAACGCAGTACAGAGACATCTATCGGGTGCAGAAGGCATTCACCGCAGTGAAGATAGTCTTCGTTACCGGTAAAAGAGTACGTAGAGACCGAAGCTGAGGGTGATGAAGAAAGCGCTAGGAGTAAGGCAGATGGAAACGAATCTGTCAAAAGATACCCCATACAAGAAAAGCGATAGAACCCGTAGCTCCCTCATAAAAATGGGAGAGCATCATACGTGGAGACGATAGGGTTATTGATATCGGAAATCAGGGGGCTTGGGAAAGAAGTAAGAGGTGTAAGGGAGACCTGAGGGTTATGGAAGAAAAATGGGAAGAAGAGATAAAAGATCTAAAGGAGAAAGTAGAAGGATTAGAGACAGTGGCCGTGTTGATGGGATAGATAGATAGATAGATAGATAGATAGATAGATATAAGGGTATGGATGGGAAGAACAGACATAAGTTTCGTGGAGGTAGAGGGTAGGTGAGATATGAGGGAAGGATGTTGGGTGGGAGAAGAGCAGAAATGTATAGGGGACAAGGTAGAGAACAGGATCGAAGAGAAAGGGCATGATAGTGAGAAGAAGAAAGTGGTGACGAGAGAAAGACTAGGCATTATGGAGTTCAGGATAGAGAGAAGAGAAAATAAGGGGCAAAGAAATAATATCGTGAGAAGAGGGCTAAAGTTGGGAAGCTGGGAAGAACGAAAGGGAGTGGAGGCGCTGCTGCAAAGCATAGAGGAGTTTCGGGGCAAGGTGGTCAAAGTGAGGCTAGAGGGGGAAAAAGTGAATGAAGTAGCGGTGATAAAATTAGAGGATTAGCAAGATGAGTTGGCGTTATGCAAAGTAAAAGCAGGATAGGAATAAGAAGGTCTACATCGATCATGATCTAAAGTGGGAAGTGAGAGAAATTTGAAGAAAGCTGAATGACAGAGCTAGCTAGGTTCCAAGTAGCAGTTAGACTAAAGAAGAAAGGTAGGGTTAGTGGTCAGAAGTTTAGACGTTGTTCGTAGGTCTTAAAGGAGCGTTCCCATCAGTGGATCGGGGAGGTTGTGATAGGCGATGGAGGAGAGAAGAGTAGGAAAAGGTCTGAAAAAAAGGTCGAGAAGATAAGGGAGGTGCATGAAGAGAAAAAGAATAGGGTGAGAGGGGGAGGGGGCAAGATCTCGGAGGGTTTCTGGATGTATAGGGGGTTGAGGCACGAGTGCCTGTTTACCTCAACGTTTTTCAGGATCCTAATCGATGACACAGAGAGGAAGCTAAAGGAAGGAGTGGTAGGAGGACTGAGGGTGGGAGTGGTTATAATTTGGTCACTCGCGTATGCAAATGACATATAGTGTTGTTGGAAAAAAGCGAGGAGGCCTTGAAGGAGTTAGATTTAAATGATATAAGTGAAGGTTAGAGTTAAATGCAGGAAGTCAAAGGTTATACTGTTCACGAGAAGGAGTGGAAGGGATGGGAAAAGGTTCTTTGCAGATAACTTTTGAAAGAGGATGAACCTCTTCGACTCGCTTGTAATTAGTGTGATACTGTATGGAGTAGAGGTGTAGCGTTTGAAGAAAAGTGAGGAGGTGATAATGGTACTAGAGAGGTTCATCAGATGGACACTAGGGCTAGACAGAAGTACACCTACTTATATTGTTAGGGGAAAGATGGGCAGAACGAGTTCGGGGGTTCTGACAGGTAGCCAGGGGTGCAAGTATGAGTAGAAATTCCTGGAAGAGAGGGGAAGTAGGCTAGTTAGGGAGTGTTGGTGGGAGGAAGAGAACAGGAGGGGAGGTGGAAAAACAGAGGACGAGAGAGACAGTTATTTTAGAAAAAGGGGAAAATAAAAATTATGCCAATGGAGAGAGCGCGTTATTTGTGTGAGAAAGGAGAGAAAAAATTCAGAGGATAATAGCGAGGATGAGATGCAGAAGCATGGGAGCTTTAATAGGTTATGGCTTCCGCAGGAGGAGAGAATGTGCAAGTTGTGTAAAAAGTGGTTATGCGAAAGTGGAACACTGGTTGAAAGAATGCAAGGAGGTGGAAAGGAGTAGAATAAGCAGGGGGGTAATACTCAGTGGCGGACTGGGTACCTGAGGGCACCCGCGGGTAGTTACTGGGTAGGGGCGCCTTCCTAAAGAGCAAAAAAAAGGTATTACCTTTCCTGTCGCATAGCAGGGTACCAAACCGTCAGTGTGCCAACTTCTCAAAATCGTTTTTTCTCGAAATAAAATTGTCTCATGGACGAGAGGTGAAAATTTTTGTCTTTTCATGCTTCAAATAATATACATTCGATAATTCTGAATATTGATCTACTCCAATTGAGAATATTTCAAAAAGCAGGAAATCGGTTAAGAAACGAAGCTAGAAAAGGAGATAATAATGGATTTTTGGGAACAATCAGATTCTTTTTATTGTACATATCTCTAAAACAATGAAAATTTAATTAACTAAATCACTACATTCCTGATGCTCTATATAATGAGAAAAAATTATATTATATGCAAGTAAACACAATTTTTTCCGGTTGGTTATGAGTCCTGGAACGACAAACAACTCAATCCTTATAAAACTTTTGTTTGCTCTGGAAGTATAATTTGGAATTCTTGTACGATCGTTATGTTTCGATGATTTGATGTCTTATGGCGTACAGTACGTGTAAGAAGTAACATTTTAGTAGATTTCTCATTACTCTCTCATGCTTAACATTTGCTCAGGGGGGCGACTGATGGGGTGG
This sequence comes from Neuroterus valhalla, assembly GCA_011762715.2. Lineage (NCBI taxonomy): Eukaryota > Metazoa > Arthropoda > Insecta > Hymenoptera > Cynipidae > Neuroterus > Neuroterus valhalla. The sequence continues at coordinate 27,417 of WSXT02204989.1, read as the reverse complement.
GCGCTGGCGGGGTCTCCCGCCTCCCAACCTATGGCCAGTCCGCCACTGGTAATACTGCATGAAAGAGGGGAGAAAAGAGCGAAAGCATGGGCGAAGGGGGTGTTGAGTAAGATGGAGAGGAAGAGAAGGAAGAAGGAGAAGGAATGGAGATAGGTGTGTAAGGAAGAGAGGAAGTGTATATAAGATAGACGAATGTGGACGGATGTAAGTGTAGGGTATTTATTTGAAAAATTTTGTAAAACATGTTCGAGTAAGCAAGTCAATTTTTCAAGACCAATAAGGTAAAGAATAAACGTTTACCTGTCTAGTGGAAGTCATGAATAATTTAATCCTCCAAACAACTTTATTCCAACAGAGTATTTAAAAAAAGATTATTAATAATAATATTAACAAAATTTTTATATTGTTCCAAAATAAATTCGAACAAATCCAAATTGTTCAAGCAGTTGTTGAAAGATCTAAATGATGTAAATATATAATAGTAAGCGAAATCGATAATTAAATCCCATATAAACAGAAGCTGTCTCATTTGAATGAGGTAATATGTAATAATAATCAAAGTAGTCAACCAAATTTATGAAAAAACTAGATTTTTTGACCTTATTTCTATAAAAGGTTACAAATCGTTAAATTGTTTGAAAAATTGCAAAATGTCTCAAAGGAAAATCATTCCTGTTGAGAATGAAGATGAGCTCCGTTTATCACATATAAAAGAAAATTCCCCATTTATCATAAAAGAAAATTGATTTCTCAAACTTATGGTAAAAAAATCGTGTTCGCTCCACGAAAATGACGCGTGTATGCGATAAAGAGCGACAAAGTTAACAAAATTAAAAAAAAATGTAATAATAAGAACTCCTTTTAGAAAATTGAAATTATTAAAACGAGAAGAATTTTGTACAATTGTTCAAACAATTTTTTTTTAGAATATATTTTCGAAAGATGAGTCATGAAAAGGTTGCATCTGCAAGCATAATTTTATTTTGCAGATATAATTCTTTCCACGTACTCAGAAAGATGTAAGGAAAATAAAAAACTCCTCTGAGTCTATAAATTTTATATTAGCCTTATGGAATACAATTGTCCCAATAGTTTAATGTATTTCTTGTTGTACAAACTCACTGCAAAAAAGATACTAGAAAATTTTTTTGAGAAATTTCAAAATGGATGTATATATTCAATGAAACCGAAACAGTTTATCGATTTTTGAAGTAAACCAGAAAAATTGTTGGAATCATTCAAAATGTTCAAAGAGGAAATGAGTTAAATTCAAAATCCAATTGGCAGAGATTATTATTGGTCAGACATTTTCTCGGAAATGCTTCGGAAAACGCTGATGAAGATGATTGGCAAGTTATTTTTGAACCCTGATACCCTTAATCGTATTTTTACGTGTTAATATTTACTGATACGTATAAAACTCAGGGGGAATTTTTTCTCATCAGTATAAAAGATCAGGGAGGTACGCTACCCTTTATTTGAGATTGGATTGTTCGGACCATCCTAATGATGATCTATCTGAGCAGTCTACTAAATCATGTGAAAAACTACAAAAAAATTTAGGAGCAATTCATTCATGGCAGGTATACACTTGAGATGGACATAGAGAGGAAAAAAACGTGATATGAATTCATTCATGTATTCATATACTTATATTTGATACATGAATTGGATCAAGATAATGTGCAACGCTTCTGAACAAATTTTTATTTCCTATTTGTTCAGAAAATCACGTATTACGCAATGATCTGATTTTCTACTAAGAATCGGATCACTCAAAGGAAATTGAAGCAAATGATTATTGTTTATAGCAATTTTCTCCAAAGTTTCTCTAATTCTCCACTTTCAGTGAGGTTATAATTATTGAAAGTTCACAAGAATAATTGTTCATAACAGTCCTAGTTCCAATGTTGTATTAGAAAGTTCTGATTTGATCAACAGTGTTTTATTTTTTGTGAGTTTTTCATTTCGTGTTTATAGGTGATGATCTATCAGAGCATGATAATTCGAATCGTAAAAAATTATTCAGTTTCAACGAAAACTTGATTTGCGTAAATCTTAAGTGAAATTTCCTGAGGTAAACGAAACAATTCCCAGAACCTTAAACATATATAGACGTATTTAGGAAAATTTTCATTTTTCTCCTGTCCTGGAATTCAAAATTTCCTTCAACATTAATTTTCTTACAGTTCTGAAAACTTTCAAATATACTTAATATAAATAAATAACTAGTAAGTATACTAGTTTGCATATTCGTATACAAACACTTTTGAGACGTATACAAAATTAATGTCTTGAGTAAAATATTCGTTTTTTTGTTCTTGAATAATTCATGTTTTTAAGAAGATTTATCATTTACCATTTTAGTTAATAATATATATGATGAAAATTATTTCTTGAATGTGACATGGCCGTTTTTTCTAGTTGAAGGTATATTATCATAATTAAACATCATAATTTATTATTGATCTGATTGATTGGAAAGTTGTATCCTCTTCGTTTTTTTTCACCTGAATGCAAACTGAATTATTACAAGCAAACAAGGGAATTTTAGTATTTTCAGTAAGAAGTTACCGCTATATTTTTCTAAATCGAGAATTGAAAATTCTATTTTATGTTAGTAGGTTATATTTCTTGCATAAAAGGCATGAAAAGTAACCTGCTCTGGTAGAGGATTCAACTATCGTGTTACAATTTCAATATTTATAGAGGATTTTTTAGGTGAAAATTTCGGTTTCAAAATTCAACTATTTACTTGAGACTTTTTTTATTTTGTTGAGAACTATTTCTTTGTGGATAAAAATGGAGCTTTTAAATAAAATGTACCTTTTGCAGTATTGATTTTTATTTCCATAATTCATTATATTCCTTGATATCTCCCGATTTGGAATTGATTCTATATATAATATTTATATAAAATTTTTATTATTGATTTTATTATAGTTTAATTTTCAAAAATATATTTTGATTTCGGAGCAAATACTTGAATTTCTAATAAAATAAGGAATGTTTAACGAAAAGGTTATTCCCGATTGGACGCTTCATTTTTTTACCAAATCATTGATTTTTACCATTTTCACCAAATCTTGCCTGCCTCACAGATTCGTTAATTGTCACAACAAATTTTTTTTTTTAAATGCAAGATTCAGTAATTCTTCTACAAAAAACATCCTGTCAAATCTGAAACGACTCTTGAGTGACATGACAATGTTTTGTTCTGAAAAATATTCATTTTCGACCTTTTTCTTGTATCAGAGAATCTTTTCCTTTTTAGCAAAGTCCAAAATCAAAAAGCTTGCAGTAAAATATCAACTTTATTTCTTAAAATAAAGTCCAGTTTCTTAATCTCTTCTAAGTTAATAGATCAGGAATTTTTCCCTTTGAGTGAAAAGCTTCGAAACCAATCAAAATTCATATGAGGTTTTTGACAATTTACCAAGTTTTTCTTTATCCTCCTCTATTTCCTTCTTTTTGTTGTTTTCCATTTGAGAATATATCTTTTTGCGTTGAGAATCCAACTGACATGGTTTGAAATTCTATCTGTTTTAGATGAAATCGGTCTTTTTATTTTCGAAATCCATTTCTTCCAGTGAAAATTTCATGAATCTCAGTTGAACTCATTTTTGTCAGTCAAAATTTCCTGGAAATCCATGATTTAAGTTGAGGATTTGTCAGTTTGGTAGGAAATGGAAAAGAATGTCAAGGAACACTTCTTCAACAGTGTGAATAATATTTCTTTCCTCCTTTAACTCGAAAATTTTTATTTGAATCAAACCAACGTTTTTTGCTCCACATTCAATACATGAATGCAGTTTTTTTATTCTGATTGACTATCTAAAGAAAATCAAAAGGGTAAACTTTTCACATTTTGCATTTCGTATTCATCATTCTGGTCAAGAATTAAATAATTATGTCAAAATTTTTTTGATATCCTGGGAGGGGGTAAACAACTGTTTTTTCTAACTGATAATTCGCATATTTCTTTTTTGATTCAATATATATTTTCTCTCAAATTGATGTAATTTTTGAACATTCTTCCATTTATGGAAAAGTGCGATATGAAAAAAATCCAGAAATCGGCTTTTATATTTCTGTTATAGATAAACTTAAGAGTATTTTCAAAGAAAATTCTTTCTATTATTCCGAAGTGACAGTCTTTTATTGTGTTCTTAAATGCAATTTGCTGTCTGCACATAAATGGAAGCACGTAGAAGAATTTTCTACTTTCCTTGACTTATTTTAGTGCACTGGCATATAGCATAAGAGGATTTTTCGAGAGAGTAGAACTTTAACTTTCAGTTTTCTTAAGTATGCCAAGCCGCAAGTCACATCGCTATATCCAAGTCGTATAGGTGTTGTTGCTTCAACTTTCATGAGTTTCGAAGTGTTCCATAGTAAAAGTGGTATGAGTTCAAAAATTCTAAAACTGGAAGAAAACCAAATATAAATATCTATTCAACATCCATCTAGTCCAATTAATATATGGAATTCCTTGATTTTTGAAATAAAAGCCAAAAATTCAGCAACTGAATATGAACAAACACTTTCCCAAAAGTAACACGGAAATAAAGGAGAGTAAATATAAATGAGAAGGCGAATCTCAGAAACTTTTTCTTCACTCTTTTTATTTCCAAATTATTTTCAATTACACAGGGATCCAAGTTTCCTCATGGGCACTTTAGGGTGTTGGTCCAAATTAGATCGTGGGTTCTTGGTTCATTGCCTTTCCTCAGATCAAAAGAAACATATTCTGAAACACATAATATAAAATTTCTCATGAAGTTTGCATAAATGAACAAAAACAATCTTGAGCATATTGTTGTGCAGGACAGAAAATTCATATTTACATTTTTATATCGTTAGTCACATGTGCTCCACTCTAGTCCATTTTCTTCTACCGCTTTTTTACATCCTCACTTATAAAAAGCTCTGCGATAATTCTCTCTGAGGCATACGTGAATCTGAAAACATCAGGTTTTATTCGACTTTCTCATTGAAATTTTAAATTCAGATACTTTATGTAATTCGGGAACACCATTCCGCAGAATGTATTCGGGGTATCTCGAGATGCGAAACGCCATTGATCATTCAGGTAACGGAAGACAAGTTTAGAGGGATCCTAGTGGTGGCGGAAACAATCTATCCCAACCACGACTACAACTACAGTTGTAACATTTACTTTCGTCGATGTAAGAGTCATTTTTAAATTTTTGAGTCCTTCAGTAAAGGATGCTGAATTCTGAATCAATTCGCGTATGAAGTTTGATGATTTAGGCTTTCCTGTAAACAGTATCTCTATGGGTTGCTACTGTTTTGAAATTATTGGCAGGTAATTTACAGCATTAAAATAATATGGAAATTTGAACCACAAATTGTGTTTCCAATTCATAATTAGTGTTGACATTGCAATTGACGTTCTAAGGTTATGTTTTAAACAATTATATTAATAATTTGATTAATTGTTTCGTATTTTAGATCAAAGGTCCTCTTATTTTCGAAACACAAGTTTGAATTTTTAGTGTCAATAATACGTAAGGATTTGAGAAAGGAATTTTTTTTTCAAACATTTTTGACAAACAATTGATTCGCATTCCTGTTTGTTATCAATTAACTAATTTTGTGGTTTGATATTTTATTTCAAAGGTTCCTGTAATGTTTGAAATACAATTTTGAATTTTTTAGGTTTAATAATTCGGGAAAATTTGAAGAACAATTTTTTTTTCCAAAAATTTTTGACAAAAAATTGATTCAAATCTCTGTTTGTTATTGAGAAATTAATTTTATGGATTAGTATTTCAGATCAAAGGTTCCTTCAGATTCTGAATCGCAATTTTGAAATATGGTGTCAAATTTTCCTGGAAATTTGAGAAAACCAATTTTTTTTTCTAAAATTTCTGAAAAAAAATCGATTCAAATTTCTGTTTGTTGTCTATAAATTATTTTTTTGGCTTGGTATTTCAGATCAATGGTTCCTTTCATTTTTAAAACACAATTTGGAATTTTTAGTGTTAATTTCCCTGAGAATTCAAGAAACCAATTTTTCCACTGTCATTTTTGACAAAAAATTGATCCGAATCTCTGTTCGTTATTGATAAATTAAGTTTATGGTCGATTATTTAAGATCAAAGGTTCCTTTAAATTATGAAACACAATTTTGAATTTTTGGTGTCTTTTCCTGGAAATTTGAGAAACCAATTTTTTTCCTGAAATTTCTGACAAAAAATCGATTCCAATTTCTGTTTGTTTTCAATAAATTATTCTTTTGGTTTGATATTTTAGATCAAAGGATCCTTCAGTTTTCAGAACACAATTTTGAATTTTTAGTGGTAATTTTCCTGGAAATTTGAGAAACCATTTTTTTCAACAAAATTTTGGACGAAAAATCTATTTGAATTTTTGTTTGTTATTCATAAATTATTTTATGCGTGGTATCTTAGATCAAAGGCTCCTTCATTCCTGAAACACGATTCGAAATTTTCGTGTTAATTTTCATGGGAATTTGAGAAATAAATTTTTTCCCCGAAATTTTTGCCAAAAGATGGATTCGAATTCCTATTTGTAATTGATGAATCATTTTATGGATTGGTATTTTAGATCAAAGATTCCTTTAGGTTTTGGAACACAATTTTTAATTTTTAGTGTCAATAATTCGTAAGAATTTAAGGTACATTTTTTATCCACAATTTTTGCCTTAAAATTGATTCGCATCCCTATTGGTTATTAATAAATTAATTCTATGGTTTGGTGTTTCAAATCAATGGTTCCTTCAGCTTTTGAAATACAATTTTGAATTTTGAAGTGCAATGATTCGTAAGAACTTGAGAAACATTTTTTTCTCAAAATTTTCGACAAAAATTTGTTTCTCAAAATCTCGAGAATTATTGAACCTAAAAATTCAAAATTCTATTTCAGAAATTAAATGAACCTTTGATCTAAAAAATCAAACCATAAAATCAATTTATTCAAATCATTTATTATATTAATTAAAACAAACAGAAATTCGAATAAATTTTTGTCGAAAATGTTTGAAAAAAATTTCTTCCTCAAATTCTTACGAATTATTGACACTGAAAATACGACATTGTGTTCCAAAAACTAGAGGACCTTCGATCTAAAATACAGAACAGTAAAATTAAAGTAATGATATAATTGTTTGAAACATAATCTCAGAACGTTAACTGCACCGTCAACACTAATTGTGAATTTGATACACAGTTCGGGGATCAAATTTCCTTCTTTACCAATGAAAAAATAGTGAGTGACAAGAACATTATCAATTAATCGAATGGAAATAGGTTTTCTTCCTTTTTCTTCAATTTCGAAGAGGAAATACGATGTATCTAAATTTTCTAATTGCTGCCTAACTCCGAAAGGATAAATCAAATCGTGATGACTAATTTTGGGAAATGATTTTTTATCTTTTTTTTTTATAAAAAATGATCGAGTCTTCATCAAAATGACATAAAACTGTACTGTCTTGAATTCTTAACATTCTCTTGGAATCCAAAAAGAAAGCAGATTGTCGAACAAGGAAGAAGAGTGACTGATTCTCGTGCACTTTCTTCCTTTCTTACAGTTGCACACGATTTTTTTTGTTACCTAAGCATGTGCGAACCGCGATATTTCATTAATAAGTAACGGAGCTTATGTGAAACTGTAGAAATAACTTGAGCTATGTCTTGAATTGGAATCCCTTGGGGGATTAATGAGGCAAATTTGGTGAATAAGGCATTTTTGTTTTGCTTTGCGTGGCCTTGCGTTTGCAGATGACAAGATCGTCACGGCAGAATCAACCGAGGATTTGCAGAGGATTTTGAGCAGACTGGATACCAACATGAAGAGTATGGGTCTTAAGATTGACGTCAATAAAACATAAATAATGGTGTTTGAATGTAAGGATGCAAAAATACATTGCAATATTACCCTGAATGGAGAGAGGATAGAACAAGTTGATCATTTCGTGTATCTTGGAAGTTTATTCACTTCTGACGGGGAGACAGATGCAGAGAACCCTTAGACGTATAAATGGGGGTAGAAAGATTATCGGCAGTGTACGGGGTATCACTAGAAGTAAAAATGTAACAAATGAAGCCAAAATTGCTATATTTAATTCTGTGCTAGCACCAACTGTGATGTGCGGTAACGAGACCTAGCCGTATCATGAAAATGATAATAGCAAACTCAACGCGATCGGCATGCAATTTTTGCGAAATATGTGCGGTAAGCTCCTTATGGACAAATTGAATGGTGGCGTACCCAGAGGCAGACCAAAGAAGGAATGGATAGAATGTCTGGATGAAACTCTCAAGAGGAGAAATGTAAAGAGCCATAGAAACACAAGAGCTTGTATGTAGAGATGCGTGGGTCTAAAAAAAGCAAAATATGTATGTCAGGATAAGACTGTCTGGTGACGAAGTAACCTGGTGTATATTCATTCTGCTCAATTATTCAATTATAGCCTCTGTTCACTAAAAATGCCGCGTCTCGAACTAAGGTCTTGGATTGAAATATCAGGAATAAAATTAAAATAAGGTTTCAGTTCGTAAAAAACCGCAATAGATTCTACGACTTATTTAATACCTATCATTGCTTCCTTCTCCTACGCATCCCTTGCCAAAATTTCTCATGTCGATTCCATTTTGAAATATTTTCATATCAATTTATTATTTTCCAGTAGTACAACGAGGCTGGAACCAAACGAGTTGCGCTTACCGCAAAAAGGCTTGACTTAATAGTATAATATTATTAATAATAATATAAATACATATAAGAATATAAGAATTTCCAAGCTAAGGTTCCTTTTGTATTTTATTGTCATAGAGCTCATTCAGAGGGTTATATTACTTGGAGGATCGGCTTTATCGCCTTGGGCAGTACAACGAGAACCTCTCATGGTAAAACGTCGCGTGGCTGAAAAGATTGGCTGTCCTGGGGATGTTGAAGCTGATGATATTGCACCATGTCTTCGCCTTCACAACCTTGAGGAGCTCCTTGATATCCAACTCGATCCACCACGATTCACATCTGGTTTCGCACCTTTCGTCGATGGAGCAGTGTTGCCACAAACACCCACTCAGGCAAGATTTTTTACTACTATACGATATATTATGGTGTTTCACAGAATTCCGTTTTATGGATTTGAGAGATCGGTTAGTGGAAACTGCTCCATAGCTTAGGATTCATGAACAAAATAGGTAAGGTGCTTTAAGGGGATCTTCGACTTGAGGATATAGGAAATGGTGAATAATTATTAAAAATGAACATACGATAATTGACATTTCGTACTTTTCTCGACGAATATGAATAGTACGACTATTCACATCATCTGCCATTAATAGTACATTGACTGACATCGCAAGCGTGGCGGGCAAAAGGAAAGGGGAGCATAACACGAATCTAGTTGTTGTGAATGTACAAGTTTTGATATAAGAAAAACCATTTATTGTCAAGGCTGTTGAGTTCCACAGCTAATCAATGAAGTCAATTACCTTTATATTGTCAACGATGGAAATAAATTTGATAGCTTTTCGTCAACACTCAAAACATTCTCATCAAAAAATATATAAGAAATCTCATTTTGAATCTATTGCACACCTTTTTAGTTTCTACGGAAAGAAAAGCGTATACTTGGAAGTTTGACATCACTTCCTGATCAGATTTCAACTTCAGAACTAAATAATTCTGCGGTGCTTCCAAAAACGAACTAGTAAAATTGTCCAACTCAAAATATCACCCAAAGTATGTTGTTTTATGCCGACCACGGAGAACGATATTAATAGCCTGAAGATTCACTCGTCATGCGGAATTTTGATCATTCATGCTGTAAAAATTCCTAAAATTCACCTTGTTTTGTTGTAAAAAGAACACCAACTTACATATTTCGAGAGAAGTACAAGATGCAATTGTCTGGCTTAGAATGATAGTTATAATCAATGGTTTACGAATCGCTTCGAAGCCCTAATGATTTCGTCACATGACATGAAAAATGGATTCGTAAATTGATGGAAGCAGTAGTTTCTGGATGAATGTTCCATTAACACAGTTGAGGGCTGATCTAAATATTGATGTGATATCCACAGTTATCACACTGAAACTAATGGTATTATTTTTCTGCAACAGGGTTCAATTGAGTGGTTGAGTGCAACAACAACATACACTACCGTCGAAAATTATGAGATCGATTGACGCAACTATGATCAAAAATCACTGCTGGCTTTGAACCACTATAACTCAGCGAGAAAAGTATGATAGAGCATTTTTTTAAAAACGTTTAGAAAGCCTATGAAATTCTACGTCTAGTGATGTCAAACAGATTTCGTTTTCTCATGCTAAAGAGAATACAGCACGTGATAAGTTTTGAAAAAAAATTCGAGATTTTCTAAAATTTTTTACCAAAACTTCAACTTCTAGCATGACCTAGGAAAATTGTTGCGAAAATCTGAAAATCATTCGACATAGAGCTTGACATTATACCTTTGATATAAGCCAAAAAAACTTAAAAAATCTTCATCGGTTCCCGAGATACGATTAAAAATGTTCAATCGTATCTGAGTTGAGTTTTAGTCGACGATCAAGGTTTTCGGCATGTCTGCTGCTCGCTTCCTTCGTTGAGGCAGGACCGAATATGCAACGCACAGAAGTAGTGCTTGATTGGGGCTGCCTTATACTTTTGATTCTGTTCATCAGTGATTATTATCTAAAACTATTGTACCTTTTTAGAATAATTTTTGTTTCTCAATTATTCAGAATAATTCTAATTCAGAATAATAATAAAAATGAAGATATATTGAAGTTATAATAATATATAATAATAATTTCATTACTATTCACTTTCAATATTTTTGAGAGTTTTTCATATAAATAATTAATTTAGAAATTAGATGCTTAATTCGCTTAAAGTTTACTCTCGTAACAATATATATTCATTTTTATTAATATTCTAGTTGATAAAAATTTTGCGAAATGAAAAAACTGTTCATAATTCTTTTATTCTTTTATATGGGAATAATTGGTAATTGAAACAATTGGAAATAATTAAAAAACAATGGATTATTTAGGAATTTACAATAATTTGGAATCACAATTACTGTTTAGCCGAATAAAAAGTATATGAGAGCCCCAATCAAGCACTACCTCTATATGCGTGACCTATTCGCACTTGCCTCAACGAAGGAGGCAAGCAGCAGACCGGCCGAGAAGCAAAATTTTACAAAATTTTAGAAAATCTCAAATTTTTTCCACAAAACTCATCACGTGCTGTATTCTCTTCAGCATGAGAAAACAAAATCTGTTTGACATCACTAAACATAGAATTTATAGACTTTCCAACTGTTTTTAAAGAAATGCTCTTTTTTTTCGCTGAGTTATCGTGGTTCAAAGCCAGCAGTGATTTTTGATAGTGCTTGCGTCAATCGATCTCCTAATTTCCGACGGTAGTGTACATGCAATACCAGAAAACGTTGGTTTTCCATTCGTTTCACATATGAACTCGTGAAAATAAAATTTAAAAAAGTGAATTCCGGAACGCCGAGTAAAAAATTATCCCACCCAATCGTTCAATTGATTAAAAAATTGATATTTTCATAGAAAATAAAGAGACTGTTACATTCTTCGATCATCCCACTGCAGATCAAATTGATACCTCCAGACTCAGTATGCAAGTATGATTCCATATCAACAGTGATAGAACCTCATGTTCAACCTACACCAACCATCCCTTAATACACAAAATGAATTGATGTTGGAAAATTCCTCGGAAATATCATGTTTGGGATAGGTCTCACTCGGAATGAACATATGATACTAGACATTTCAAATGATTCAACTGCATCTTCAACTGAACCCAACTGAGTAGCTTTTTGTTAATAGTCCCAGGATTTCATTTCTGAAAACTAAGGTTGTTAGTTTTATTGAGGAAGCTGTGACTGTAGCTGGAGCCCTTGAACTGCTAGTTGAGTTGAATCTTCCGAAATTTTCAGTATCATCTAATCTCAAGACCTTCAAGGGCTACTTGTGTAAAAGCAGCCTTTTGGGGCTTACCGGGTATGTGGTCGCTACAATTAGAGTTTCGTTCTTGTAAATTTTAAGATTCATTCAATCTTCGGATAATTGATCCTTTGAGCCTTTCTCAAAGTGTCTTATACTTCCAGATTAGAGTCTGATCTAATGACGATGTGGTGGTCAATTAAAATGCAATGTTCAATGGATGTTCGATGTTGAATCTGAGCAGGTGATAAATACGTTGAAATTCATAAATCAGTCTTGAAACTTGGATGTGAAAAACTTAGGATTGAATCAAGTCCCAGTCACAGTAGAATATGATAATGAAAATATCAATAGGTCGAAATAAATAGCCTTGCTTTGACGTCTTCGAGGTTTGCTACTATACAGTTGGCTTGTTAGAACATAAATATGATTCCAAAATTTTCAGAAGATTCAATGAAATAAATTCGTGTTGATACTCTGTAACAAATACAAAAGCCGTCTTTGTTTATTACTTGTGAGACTCAGATGTCAAAAAATTGTTTTTGAATCACGTCTCAGTCGGAGTAACAGAATGATATTCGAGATGATATTACAAATATCAAGATATTAACCTTGATAGCTTAGTGTTAATACCTCCAGAAGGATAGTAGACAACTATCCCAAAGACAAATCTCCCACAAATATCTGCCACAAAACTGAAGTTGGCTTTTTGCATAAAAAAATTCATTCAGAAATGTGATTATCGAGATAACGAAAATAAGAAAAATTGAATCACGAATAAAAAGTCAGTGTACATAGTGGTTGCTAGGGGTGATAACATTTTTGAATGACTTGTTTTATGCAAAAAGCGGACTTCAGAATTGCGGGAGATTTGTCTCCGGGAGTTTTGTCCACTATTCCTTCCAGAGTTTTGCTCCTAGAAATTCAGCTTCATGGTTTGACTGAGATGGTAACTACAGTTCGAGATTTGTTCTTATGAATTATTTGAGGATCCTCTTCCACCTTATGTTTAAACCAGGTCGTAATCAAAGTCGGAATATGTTGATAGGAAAATTGAGAGATTCAACTGAGTAGCTCTTCGTCAAAGCTCCAGAATTTTGCTTCTAGAAAACAAGCTTGATGTTCTAACTAAGATGGTGACTGTAGTTTGCTATTCGTTCTTAGGAATTATTTGAGGATCTTGTTGCACGTTCGTGGGAGTATAATGTGATTATCCAATTACAATCTAACGTTCAACCTAAGCAGGTGATAAGTACAATATCTGCCTTCGGATGTCAATTGTGAAACTCAGATGACAAAATCTTATGTCTGAACAAGGTCACAGTCAAAGTCGAAATATGAATAGGAATATTAAGAGATTCAACTGAGTAGCTGTTTGTTAAAAGCTCCAGAATTTTGCTTCTAGAAAACAAGCTTGATGTTTTAACTAAGATGGTGACTATTGTTTGTTATTGGTTCTTAGGAATATTTTGAGGATGTTCTTGTACGTTGGCTAATTGGCTATCCAACTTCTGTCAAAGCTACTTTACTGCTGAGTTGGAGTATAATGTATATAATGTATACTATTTGTTTATTTTCTCTCCCTGTTACGGGTTTGAGAGTCTCGGCATAACCTTCTTTTTATTCCTTTGCACACCTCACCACTAATTCAGGGGGAGGGGAACCTACAGATTAAGGTGGGTTTAGAACCACCAAGAGCAACAGCTAATTAATACTTAGAGAACTTGAAGAACTCTAGGAGTACCGGGCTCCGACTCTCCATGGCCCACCAAAGCTCTTCCAGAGAGCGAGGCGGGAATCGAACCCACAACCAGACAGCGTGGGTCCAAAGCTCATGCCTTAGCTCCCACGACCAAGTGACTACTTCGTTGGAGTATAATGTGTTTATCCAACCGCAATCTAACGTTCAAACTAAGCAGGTGATGAGTACAATACCTGCCTTCGGATGACAATCGTAAAACTCAGATGTCGAAACTTTATGTCTAAACCAGGTCGCAGTCAAAGTCGGAATATTATGATAGGAATATTAAGAGATTCAACTGAGTAGCTTTTTGTTAATACCTCGAGGGTTCAGCTTCTAGAAACGAGCTTGATGATTTGACTAAGACGGTGACTATAGTTTGATATTCGTTCTTAGGAATAATTTGAGGATCTTATTGTAGGTTGGCTAATTGGCTATCCAACTTCTGTCACAGTTACTTCAACTGCTGAGTTGGAGTACAATGTGATTATCCAATCACAATCTAACGTTCAAACTAAGCAGGTGATAAGTACAACAGACGCAATATGATGCTAAGAATATTAAGAGATTCAACTGAGTCACTTTCTGTCAATACCCCTAGGATTCTGCTTCTTGGAATGAAGATTGTCAGTTCGACTAAGAAAACGGTGACTGGAGCTGAAGTCCTTGTACTGCTAGATTAGAGCCTGATTCAATAACATGTGATTATCCAATTACAATAGAATGTTGAATTGATGTTAAATGTTAAATCTAAAAGGATAACAAATACACACGCTGTTGTTAGAAATCAGTTGTAAAACTGAGACGTCAAAACCGTATGTTCGAACCAGGTCTCAGTCAGAGTAAGAATATGATAATCAAAATGTCAAAAGGTTTAACTAAATAACTTTGTGTTTATACCTCTGGAGTTTCGCTAGGAGATACGTGGCTCGTGGATTTTACATTATCACTCTTAGTGAAACCTTAGGTTTGAATCAGTTCTTAGTCGAATTAGAAATTTAAATTTAAGATTATCCAAAGATTCATCTGAATAGCTTCATATTGATAGCTTCAGGGTTTTGCTTATAACAATTGATTTCTTTGGTTTAACTGAGATGGTGACTGTAAATGGAGATTTGTTCTTGTGAATATTTCGAAGATTATTTCTTCCCTTATTGGCTAATCGTTCATCGAGCTTTTGTCACATTTGCATGTACTCCTGGGTTACAGTCTAATGTAATAGTTTTATTACTATCTGATGTCCAATCTGAGGAATTGACAAAAAATAGCTCTCTTCAAATATCAGTTGTAGAACTTAGATGTCAAAACTTTATGTCCATACCAGGTTTTATAACCTCTAATGGGGTTTTCCAGAAATAAGGCTTTTTGGTTTTACTGAGATAGAGAGTGTAGTTGGAGATTTATTATTGCGAATAATTTGAAGATCCCCTTCTCCCTTAGACAATCGTACATCGATCCTTAATCACGGTAACTTGTACTTTTGAACCGCAGTCCGAGTCCATGACAATGTGATGATTGAATTACAATATAATGTTGAATCTAAGCAGTTGAAATATACAACAGATGTCTCTGGATATCAGTTGAGAAGACATGTATAGCCAAGCTTTATATTTGCAACAGATCTCAGTCCGAGCAAGAGTATGATATTGAAAATAACATGATTCAACTTACAATCTTTGTGCCCTCTAGAGTTTGGCTAGAAAACACTCAGTTTCCTAATTTTACCAAGATAATGACCATCGTTGGCCTTTCATTACTGTTTTTTTTTCGAAGAATTCTTTCCTTTCTCATCTAATCGTTCATCAAGCATCTCCGAACGTTTTTCTTACTGCTGGTCTCATGCGATAATCCGATTAGAATACAATATGGAGTTTATGTTTAGTGTTGAATCTAAGCCGGTGACAAGCACACTAGCTTTTTTGGATATCAGTTATGGATGTCAGATTTGAAAATTTCATGCTTGAACTAGGTCATAGTTGGAGTAAAAAGATGATAATAAAGATATCTGAAGATCTATTTCAATATTGTTGTGTTCGAGGATTTTTCTAGTAGAAAATTGGCTCGTTGATTGTACCGTGTTGGTGACCATACTACTTCTGTTCTCGTAAATTATTCTTCCTCTTGACTGATCTTTCAACAAGCTCCTTCCTAAGTTCCTTGTACTGTTGAAGCAGAGACCAAATCAATGACAATTTGATGATCAAATGACAATTTAATGTTGAGTGCTGAATCTGAGCAGGTGATCGAGTATAATAGCTGTCTCTAGTTATCATCTGCTGGGGGGGAATTCCGTCTTGCTATAATCGTGTGTTGTTGTCTGTCATCCGTTTAACCCTAGTCTATTGGTTTTCGCATTCTGGACGGATGGGAAATCGATGCGCTTGCTAATTGGAAGGACAAGCGCTTGACAGATAGAGTTTCTGAATCCGACATGACATTACGTTGTGTAGATTATGTGTGTCCAACGTAGCCGCTGATCCTTGTAGGATACACCCATAAGCCTCTCGTGTATGTTCCTATCATCAGGGGCAAAAGTCCGAAGTTCTAAACAACTTGTTACAACATGCTTCGCATGGTACATGGATGCATGGACTGTCGCTTTGCTTTTAGTAGTTCTTGAGGGAGCAATCAGAACGTTGGAAAGCATGGGAAACTCTTGCACTCATTATTTTCATTCATTGATCAAGATAAGGTCTGACATGCCAGTTATATAACAACAATTCGGGAGTAATTCACTACATATGTATTGTATACAGCATAGGGATTAGGGCTTTCTATTTAATGTAACGTTCTCTCCGATTTTTGGAACATCAAATAGTAGCAATACTAATCGCGCGCTGATGGTGTTTAGTTTCTTCTCTTTAGAGGCAGAATAATTTCTTATGCAAGTTCTAAATGATAAATATATATTCTTATATAGCTAATGAAGACCTATTCATCAACTAGATCTCGAAATTTTTCTGCTTCTCTGCTTCTATCTAACTTATTTCAATATATTGGCAATTTCACTTGTTCTCAACTTTAAACAAAGTAAATACTAATTCTGTATTCAGCATTATGGTAATTTTTTATTGAATCCCAGCTGATGAGCTGTCCATCATCCAATAACAATTTGAGGGGCCAGTTAGTGAGAATGATTTCCTACCATTCAAATAATTTTTCGACGTTTTGAGATGTCCCGGATCTCAGTCTCGTCTGTATGCTGGATAACTACTGAAAGAATAATTCGGATTAATTGCACTTCGATACACAGTTCTAATGCTTGAAAAGAAAAGAGCAGTCTGTCAATCAGCCATTTGCAAAAAACTTTAAGGGTCTAACGTGGATCTTGGAAAGATCCACTAATACGTTTGAAGATTTTTTTTGTAACATATAGTTTTCGTTTTGATCGTGGAAAATGTTGATTAACATAAAGGAATTTTAGTTCTCAGTAAGATTTCATAAGATGCGATACGAATTTTGAAGTGCATAATTGTTTATTTTCAAAAAGTCTAAAATTTGTATTCTACAATTTATTTGTGAGACGCATAGTTTGTTTTTGAGTCTTCCAGTTCATCATCTTTTTATCTTAACATCAGTCTAGTTAGAAATTGAAAGATTGGGTAGAAAATTGAACCACTTGGTTGCAAATTATCTTTCCGTTGAGAACTTTTGTTGGAAATCCAAGCTTTTTGGAACAAAATAATTTTTTGTCCAATCAAGTTTTTGGGTTTGAAATTATATTTTTCTGTAGCTACTTTGTCTTTTCGCCGAGAAATTTAATTATTTGATGAAAAGTTTGATTCTCTGGTTAAAAATGACCCTTTTAAATGGAAATGGATATTTTCCTGCTGAGCTTTAATTATCTTGGTAAAAAAGGCAATTGGTTGAGGTAATTCGTATCTTTGCCTTCCAAATTAGACAGTTGTTGTAAAAATTCATTTATTCAATAGAAAATCCGTCTTTCTTTATGGAAAATTAATTTGCTCCTTTGGAAATTCGTCTGTTTTGTTGAAATCACCCTTTTGGCCCTGTTTTTCCATCTTATTCTTTTATCTCAAATACAATATTATTCAGAAGTTTTTGTGGTATCTCAATGAATAATTTTATTTTATCCTTATTTTAAATAGCTGGGTTTTCTATTTGAAGCATAGAATATTTTGTTGATTTTCAATGTATTCTTTGAATCTTTTTCCTCTGGTTACAAATTATTTTTTTTTTTTGATAAAACTTCATCTCTGAAAGTCAAAGAGCTTCGTTTAGCTTTCTGGTTCAAAATCGAAGCATTTGTAATCCAAGTAACGTGACAATAAATCAAGCTATTTTTCAGAAAATAGAACTCTTTCTGGGTAAATTCAGATGATTTCGTATTCAAAGATTCGATTTCCAAGCAGATAGTTGGATTATATGCTTCGATGCAAGAATAATTCTTATACTAAATAAACAAATCTTCGAACACGAAAGATTGCAATCAAATCAATCACCGCTTCTTTTTTAACCAAATAATTCAATAGTTAAAATGAAAATACAAGTTATGTGAAACTAAGAACAAAAGATTTCTAACCCCAGAGAATGACAATATCAACAGAAAAATTTTTCTGAAAGAATATTTGATCATTTCAAATAAGAATTGAACTTTCAATAGAATATCTCAATTTTCAACGGAATAACTGAACTTGTAGCCTATATGTAAGAACCTTTTCAAAAAGATTATCCCCGAACAGAGAGGCACGAATTTTGTATCAAATACAATAATTTTTGATACAGTAGTTGCTTTCCGAAGCCAAAAACACAAATCATCTAAAAGATAATACGAATTTTCTACCAGAATTATGCAACCTTAAACAAAGATATAAATTATCAACAAAAAAGATCACTTCAAACCAAACAGTTAAATTTTCTATCAAAATGTTGGATGTAAAAGCTAAAAGACAAAGTATCTACAAAGCAATTCAATTTCGAACCGGGAGATTTGATTTTCAACAACCAAATGAATTTTCTACTGAATAGTAATATTTTCAGAAAAAAATATTAATTTTCGAATGACTATATGAATTTCCAAACAAAAATAGTAATTTTCAACAAAAAAGGTAATTCACAATGATATTGCTAATTTCTTTACAAAAATAGGTGAATTCCCAACAAATTTAAGCATCTTTCTACAAATTTTTGAATATTGAAGCCAAGCAGATGAAGCACCAAATAACAGCTTGATTTTGAACCCAAAATATTATACCAACAAAAAAGTTCATTCCCTGTAAAACAGTCTAATTTAAACCGGAAGAATATGATATTTTAGGTAAAAGTAAATTTACGATCGAATAGTCGACTTTTCAAATTATTAGTTGGATTTCGAAACTCAATGGTTAAGGTTTCAACCAGAAATTTATTTTCCTGGTAAACAGTCCAATTTTCGAACAATTGATTTTATTTCCAACCAAATATTGAAATTTTAATCTAAACATATCGCTTGAATAAAAGTTGAGAATAAAATTGAAAAGTAACTTATTATTTTCATTGAGTACGTCCTTCAACGATGGACCCTGCTTGAAAAACTGACTATTTTCAGGGAAAACGGAGCGTTGACGAACAAAGCCTGGTCAACAAGAAATATTTCTTGAGGTAACCCTGTTCTTACCTAAAAATTGAGCAAAAATTTTGCCGATTACTGAACTAGACCGCGCGAACGTCCCAATAAAAATTCAACAAACAACAAATTCAAACAAAAAAGATGAGTTTGTAACCAAGGAAGGGAATTTTTCTATTAAAAAAATGATTTGACATTTTAGTCTGGGTCATACTTGCCTGGCCTTAGTCTACGTTGATGAGAATCGATCGCGCCAGAAACTTAAAGAATGCAATTCTTTGGTTGAAGATTAATTTGTTTTGATCGAGGATTAAACTATTTTTCTTAGGATTCGTCTTTTTCGCTGTGTCTTATAGATCCAACAATTTCGTAAAAAATTCAATTGTTTAGTTCAGTTTTTGACGTAGATAATTCAATTTTTCAGTTTGGAATTCGACTATCTTGAAGAAGTCATCTTTCATGGTTGAAAATTCACAACCCCTTATGGAAATTTGTTCTTCTGAACCCTAAATTTATTTTTCTTGATTGCAAATCAATTTCTTCTTGTCAAGAATTAAATTGTCTATTAAAAAATCAACTGTACTATAAGTTGTTCATTCCTTTTTAGAATTTTCATAAACTAGGTACAATAATTGAGTACCACCTCCCCACTTTCGTAACAGAACATAACAGGATCTTCTGATCCTCCAATGCCTTCAGGCTACCATATGATTCAGGCACAGTCTCTAAACTATCTTGTTTCACCTATTTATTTAGTTAACACATAAGGGGAGAAGTAGCGAGACAAAACACGCAAAAAGCGAGCAGAAAAAAAGGACCATTAATGTGAACGAAATGAGTTTATGAATGATCAATAAATGAATGAATTTCAAATTGATGAATACAAAAATTGAAAAATGAGTGGGTGGATGGATGTTAAATTAATTGTATGATTATTTATAATTCTATCTTGTTAAATTTCGATGTATTAGATTTGAAACCTTGACCTAAGCGCTCATATAATTTCAATGATTTTAAAGAGAAATTTTTCCTTATATGCTCATCAAGCGATAAAAACTATCTTTTCTGTCTACTTCAGAATTATCAGCCAACTGTGTCTTCCACTGGATTCATGCCTTTATCACCGGGACCTGGCGCCGAATTTGCAACGTTTGGTGATCGTGATCTGATAATGGGACTAACATCCGTTGAAGCATGCTTGGATTTGTCGGAAGATGATATAGAAGTAAGTGTTTCCACCGAGTAGAATATCTATATGAACACTTCGGAGTACATAAATACAGTACAAAGACCCAGAAACATTCCAAATGGAAATGTAGGAAGGCAAAGAAAAAGCATTTTCACCCAAAAACGTCCACCTAACGTAGAAAAGCCAACAAGTAAGAATCATATCTGTCTGTTTCCCCCTTGCCTGTTCCAGGTATCCTTCTAGCATTGGCCACCCTTTTTCTGCTTCTAAGCCTTATAATAATTATGTATAAAATAATTGTTTATTACCTAATGATGGAGTGTATACTGTTTTTTTATAAGAACCGCGAGGGACTGGGGATTCGCGAGATACTGTTCGGGATTAGTGCGACTCGCGGTTTTGCGCTGTACCCCACTCTTATCTACCATAAATGTTGGAAGCAATGACAATTTTCCTGCCATTGATCTCTTCTCTCACACTTCCTATCCTCTTTTTCTGTTACTATATTGATAAATTATTATTTAAAAATTAAACATATATTCCATGGTGGTAAAATGGATGCTGTTTTTATAAGAACTTCGAGAGACCAGCGGTTCGCGAGATACCGTTCGGAGTTGTTGCGACGCTAATTTACAACAAGAATTCCGGATAAAAGCGAGAAAATTAGAAGGATTATGACCATTGGTGATTTTTCTACATCATTTCTATGTGGAAGTGTAAAAAATAAATCGCAAAATTAACCTTGAATACTTTTTTTTTAAATGCCCATTTTTGTTTCTTCTCTGAATTAGAAAATTTATTTCTAAGTCAAGAGATCTGTAATCGTTGCACCTTTATTTTCGCGACATTGAAGTGAAAAAATGATCTTTTTAATAAAAGGTATGGGCTCAAGTCAAAACTACCTTATTACCCAAGTAACTTGTTAAGAGCTGCACAAGAATATAATTGCCGACATGTGTAAAATTTAATTATTCTTTGTTTTAGTATTCAAATCAACTGATATTCTATCCATATACCATATTTCGTTTGATGAGGTTAAAAAAGAAAAGTATCCAATTTTTCCGAAAGTTTCTATTTTTATCCTATAAAAAACACTTTTCTCAAAAATCGCTCAAGGAAGTTGAATGTGCTACGACCGTAAATTTAAAGTTATTTTTGGAACACCGTGCCCTATACGCCCATTTTGATTGAATCAATCTAGAAGGTGGAACCAAAAGAAAAAATAAATTTCTCAGGAGATTGTTCAACTGTCAACCGGATAAGTTTTTAATTTTATATGGGAAAGTATGTCAACTTGAACAGCAAGACGAGGTGTGTCTCCCCACAGAAGTTGAATGTCACATTTTAGAGATGGATTTTGAAGGATAAAGTTGAATTTTCAAGCCATAAGGACGAATTCCGTACAAAACAGTGGGATTAAAAAAAAGGAATATTCAACTAAATGATATGAATTCTGATTGAAATAAACTTAAATTTTGATGAGAAACAAATTTTCAACTGAAAATACATTAATGCTAAAAAACATTTAAATTTCCAACGAAAATAATGAATTTTCAAACGTAAAAAAAGATTTTATACTAAGAAAAGAGGATTTTTTCGACCAGATAGTTAACCTTACAAATAAAAGAATAAATAAATAGATAAAACAGTTGAATCTCTAGTTTGAATCGTTAACTTCGGGAAAATTTTTTTTTGAGAGAGAATATTTGGATTTCCCATCAAGGAGATGAATTTTTAACGTCATGGTTGAATCCTCAACGGTAAAAATCAGTTTTTAACCATAAATAACTTCTTTGAACCACGAAGACAAGTTTGGATAGTAAACAGTGGAATCTCCAACAAAAAGTTAATTTCCTACGTAAGAAAATTAATCATCAACAGAACAGATAAGGTCTTAAATTAACGGTTGCATTTTCATCCCAGAAGGATGAATTTGCAACCATAGAGAATAAGATTCTACCACGATGACGATTTTTCAATTAGGGGAGAGTAGGGAGATGTGAGCCGGGTATTGTTTTCGAGGTATATCTTCCATCAAAATCGACAGATTGTAAATGTTTCAAGTTAAATTTATAGAGGATATCTAAACACAACTACTGGATAAAAGAATTTGAGAAAAATCATCGTCGTCTTTGAAATATTGCATATCGGCGAAAAGTAAAAAAATCGGGATTCGTAATTTTTGGTGGGGGTTGTGAGTTGTGAGCCATGTCGAAAAATGTCAGAAAACAGCATATTTTTATAATTTATGTTTATGGAAGTAGTAGAAAATTAAATTTACGATTAATTTGATGCAAATAGAAGATTTCAAAAAATTAATCAGATTCGCAATTAACACAGGCGTATTTCCCAGTCGTCATGTTGGTACCCTTCAAGTGCACAGCACGGTCGCACATGTTACAATGTATTGCGTTATTTCTATTTAATTTTTTCGGCATTGTGTCCATACAGATGATGCAGAAGCCTTCATCAACTTCCTTCAGCTCCCTACGTTTGGTGGCTCATAACTCCCCATATTGGACTCATTTAAAATGGACGCATCGCTATCGACGAACTGAACAATTATCAAAATTCTCTTTTTTGTGTAGAGAGCCAATGACCTAAGGAATGTTTTCCATAAACTTTCCTCTAGAGTGGTCTGCAAGACGGGCCTCAAAATACCACTAACACAAGTATAAAAAAAAACCGAAATGGCTCAGAACTCCCTCCGGCTCGCAACTCCCCACTCACCCCTATATACCCCAATTTTCAACTGGATATTTTTATTTTGTAGTGGAAGAGGCTATTTTTTACCGAAAAGTTACATTCTCCAGTAATAGAGGTTAACATTGTACAAAACAGTTGAATAAGTAAATGTTCTACCAGATGGTTGGATTTTCTACTGTTACAGATGAGTTCCCAAGCAAATAAGAATTATCAGTTGAAAAAATTTTTCAACTGGAAAAGTAAAACATTCAACTATCAAATTAATTTTTCCCTGTTTCTGGAAGTTACTATGAAAAAATTTGAATACCGAAAATAAAAGGGTAGTTACAAAAGCACTAAAATATATTGATTGTCTCGAAAAATAATTGTTGACAACATTCTAAAAGTAAGTGAAAAAGTAACGATTTTCAGAGTAAGTGTTATTTAACAAAATATGAATTGTAACTTACTCGTTACTTATTTAGAAAAGTTATTCTGAAAAAAAACTACGAGTTAAGTTCAAGATTCTTATTGTAATCACCTTCCAATAGAAGATTGTGCTCTACAGGTCGCAATTTTGAAAACAACTGCACCAAAGGAACTAACAACTGCGACGAACTCATATTAATAACTAAGGTGGTCGCATGTAATTTATTCGCTGCAAAGGGTGTGGGGGGGCATGTTTGACAAGGGGGAGGAGGGGGGCTGCTCATATAAATGAAGATTGAGTGCTTGTGTAGTTCAATGTTGAGAGGACTTAGACCCTAACAATTTCGAGAGTATGGAGGAGAGTAAGTATACAACATTATTATTGAGTGAGAAAGTAAAACTCAGCCGATGTGTCGAGAAAGAAGTTGAGAAGGAGGAAATTGCTGCTGATTTCGGGATCCCTGCCAATTCTCTGAGTTCTATCATCAAGAACAAGGGAAAGATTTTGGCTGCTGCTGAAATTTCTTGTTCCCAACTGGATGGGATGCGCATGAAGACATTTCATTCTTAATTGTTAGAAACATCGATGTGGAATGGATAAAATCTACTTGGAACCAGAATTTACCCTTATGTGATCCTATAGTGCAATAAAAAGCTGAATTCTTTGCGGCTCACTTAGAATACGAAGACTTCAAAGCTAGCCCTGGGTAGTTGGCAGGGTTTCTGAAAATGAATGGAATTATCTATATGACATAATGTGGAGAAAGTTCTTCTGTTTCGGAAGAAGACTGCGAAAAGTTTCTCACTGCCATTTTGCCTAGCTCGCTAGAAGTGTGAGCAATAGAAGATATCTTTAATGCAGACTAAGAAGGTCTTATTTATGAATGTTCACCAGATAAAACTCTGACATCCAAGAAAGACACTTGTTACGGTGGTACGGAAAGCAAAGATCGTGTTACTGTCATGGTTTGCACCAATATGTCTGGTAAAGAAAAACAAGAGTTGCTAATAATAGACAAATTTAAGAATCCACGATATTTCAAGGGAATCAAGTCTCTACTAGTACTCCACGAGAGCAATAAACCAGATCAGTAGATGAAGACTGGCTTCACAAAGTTGATCACAAGTTCCAAAAAGAAAATAGGGAAGTTCTCCTACTCTTGCATAATTGTCCGACTTATCCAAAAGTCCTAATTCAAACTTCGGAAACCATCGAGGTGGTTCACTTACCGCTCAATGGTTAGACCCAAATGGAGGCTCGTGTAGACTTCTTTCTGCCGAACATTGCGCTGTTGTTTGTTTTTGTTAAAATTTAAAATCAAGTAATTCTTGCGCCTGAATATTGGCACCGCCTTGCATGCTGAATAGAGTTCACTGGCGTGCACTGACATGCCGGCCTCAAGTATCCTCTACAACAGTGGTCGACACGCCATTCAACCTACTTTTTGGTCAGGTACCTGAGTGTCCGGACAGAAAGAACCTTTCTGCAGTCGTGCTTTTTTGGAGAATAGATAAAAAGTCGCTATCTGCAAAATTAAGAAAAATTTATTTTCCGTATTTGGACCTGTCAACGAACAAAAGACTCGTGACGTAGGAAACTCACCTAAACTGACCTCAGCCGACAGACCGAAAAGTCAAATAAAAAATAAGGTTGGGTACAGCCTGACCGTACCTTGAAACTAAGTAAAACGTTTGCCGACACTGCTCTACAAACGCGACGGGTAATGTCTATTTCGACCCTGAACAGTTGAAGGGCACGGTATCAAAAGGAGCTAACCAACATTTTCATAATTTCACAGGGCGCTGAAAAAACATTCTCATTTACAGAAATGTTGATGAAAGTAATTGATCTTTAGAACTAACTGCCTAACTGCGCTGAGCCACATTATTGCAAGATACCTGAAATGAAATTTTATCTAGTCAATACACATTTTTTCAGGTTGTTATTCTTATTGAATTTCATTATTTTGGTCATTTTTCTTCGAGTCGATCTACTTTTTAAATTTTGTACTCATCTATTGTTCATCTTAGAGAATTTAAACACTTCAGATACAGATTCTCTAATCGTAGATTTTTCTATCCATTTTTTGTTATTGCCATTATAAATTTCAATATTCAATTTCGTATTTTTCAACTCAATTCACATTTGTAAAAATTTTATTCTAATTCATATTATAATGAAAATTTCATTTGATGAAATAAATTCGAAAGTTTAAAACGGCGTTACTAAAATTAAATGAAATTTCATGAAGTTAGGATAAAGAAAATTGAATAAAATAAATAAATAAATTCATATCATAAAAAATTTTATGTAAGTTCATATTTGTTTATTTAGTTTACATGAAAAAGTTGTCCAACCACTTACTGTTACTCTTATTAAATTTAAACTTTTCAGATAATGCTCACTCAATGAAAATTTTTCAACTGATTTATTGTTATTATCATTAAATTTGAGTAAATTTGCTTATATTCCTTCAATCTCTGTGTATTTTTTTTATTTCTTGTGAATATTGAATTGTAATATTTCAGTTACTGTTTATTGGCAATTTTTTGATTCACATTTCTGTTCATATTATTACCTCAAAGGGAGAGTATGTTTCAGATGTACTAATTAATTCAATAATTTATTTCATTCACCGCGCATTCTGGACTGGCGTTACGCTTCACTTTTACGCTGCATTATCCGTCGATTTTAGCTCTAAAAAAACAAAATAACCGAAATATCTGTGAGCCTTTGCTCTACAATGTCCCATTTGCACTTTTCTGAAAATCCCATTAACTTACCGATAAATAAGACGAAAATGCTGAAGCGGTACTCGGAATCGACCGCTTTGACGATCAACATTGCAACATAACCCCCAAAAAAGAGAAATTTTTTACCGTAGGTAATTTCCTCTCAGCCTTGAGCATGACCCTGGAACATTCAAATGTTTCCAGCATCAACACCGAACGCTAGAACCTCGGAAAATCTTGCGTTAAACATGATTTCCCATAAGCCTCGATACGGAGTAAGGCCCTTTTGATCCCTCGATACCCCTCGACCTAGGACCTTAGCGCTTATCAACAATTTTTTTTTGAGGTCAAAAAATTACAAAAAATTTCTTTGCAATACACCTTGTGATGAGGATTCGATCATAGAATCCAAAAATGTAAAAAACTCAATTTCGGAAAAAGTGTTGGCTTGGCCCTTTTGATCCCGCGACCTTCAGTTGTTAATGAAAATTTCGTAACTGGCCGTGTTACCATGATTCGTATTATTGGATTTATTTCCAGATCTGAATAGACTTTCAAATCTAGTGAAAACTGTAACTATTTCATACAAAATGGACTAAAAATCTAAAGGTCTTTCAAAAAATTACCTTCTTTGACAACAAAGTTCAACGATTCGGTTGCCAATGCAACTGTTTTTTTTTATATTCGTCCATTCAGTTGAAAATTGAACTGTTTGCTTTTTAATTGATAGAAATTAATGTTTTTCGTTGCAATGGTCATCTTTTTTCTGTAACATTTGTCCTTTTAGCCTGAAAACTCAACTCTTCTGTTGGATATTATCCATTTTGGTAATGGATGATTTTTATTTTTCGATGGAAAATTCAAATATTCAATTGTAAATGTAATATATTTTGACTTTCTATTGACGAGCGTCCATTGGGGTCTAAAGATGAGGCGAGACAAATATTACAACAAACAGTTCATCAGTTTAAGAGAATTATGGCTTTGGCAAAAGTTTATCCTTGACGAAGCACCTTAAGGGGGTATTCTTGTCTAGGAGAATGAATTTCAGGTATTTTATAGGGTGGAATAAAAGGAAATAAAAAACTT
>WSXT02204978.1:0-18324 GCA_011762715.2 Neuroterus valhalla | reverse complement strand
CCCGTTGTTCGTTCCTTCGTAAAACCCTATCCCAACTCCGAAACCCTGGCAAGGCTGAAGCGTCCGGCGGGACAGCACATAGGTCGAACGGAACGAACCGTTACAGTTTCTACGATCTGAATCTAGAGACCCTGAAGCACTGCCCAACACTGCCTGTAGTGGGAATTTCGGTAGTCGGAGCCACCGGTGGAAAGCCAGTTAAACTGCGGCGACAGATATTTGCGAAACTAAAATTCCAAGAAATGGAGCATTTCTGCGTTTTACTGGTGGTTCCTCAGCTAACAAAAAATGCGTACTTGGTGTTGACATATTGAAATACCAGGGTATTTTTTCCAAAAAGCCAGGCCGGATATCCTGTTACCAACACCGTTTGGAGTTAAAAGACAACAAAAATCCTTGCCCCAGATCATACCCCACCCCAGTCAACTATGAGAAGGAAGTCGATGAACAAATCGAAGTCATGAAGGAATGGGGAATAATATGCAAATCCACAAGCCCATATATCAATCCCCTCGTAGTCGTCATAAAGGAAAACGGAAAGGTTCGATTGTGTTTAGATGCTAGGAAACTCAGCGAGGTTCTGGAAGAAGAACACGAGGGAACCGAAAATATGGAAGTACTGTTTCAAAGATGTCGTAACAAGAAGGTACTGACTAGTTTAGACCTAAATATGAGCTTCTGGCAGGTACCCCTGCACACAAACTCACGGAAATACACAGCCTTCCTACACAAAGGGAAGTGTTATGAGCATCAAGTGAGACCCTTTGGCCTGAAGACTAGCACTGCGGCTTGGTCAGAGGATTGGACTATGTGCTAACGGGACTAAGTGAATTTGTTGTTTCCTACGTCAACGATTTATTAGTAGCATCAGAATCCGAAGAAGAACACCTCCAACACTTGGAATCGATCTTCATGCGATTTGAAGAGCACAACGTTACGCTGAATTTCAACAAATGTGAGTTTAAGCGAGAGGAGACCAAATTTTTAGGTCATATAGTATCGGCAGAAGGAATAATACCCGATCCGGAGAAGGTCCAAGCCATAAAGGATTTCAATCCTCCCAAAAATAAGAAACAGCTACAAGGGTTTCTGGGCACAGTAAATTTTAGTGCTAAGTTCACCGAGAAATTCTCCAAAGAGCTCGTTCCCATTTTGGAACTCCTCAAAAAGGGAAGTAAATGGCATTGGGAGAAGAAGCATTAAGATGCATTTGATAGAATCAAAGGCTTATTTAGCTCCTGGATCATGATTTTCTTCCCTGACCCTTCCAGAGAGTACTACTTGCAAACCGATGCAAGCGAGTATGCCTTGGGCTCTGTTTTGTACCAATTGGATGCTGCAGGAGACACAAGGATTATTGCGTGTGTAAGCAGGACATTAAAAGGGGCAGAGATCGCCTACTTCACCACTGAAAAGGAGCTCCTTGCCCTCATATGGTCCCTCCAGAAGTTCCGCAACATTCTGATGGGAGCCCGAATAATCCATCGCACGGACCACATGGCCCTCAAATTTCTCCAGTCATGCAAACTACTCAGCGGGAGACTGACAAGATGGATACTTGCTTCTCAGGACTATAACATTAAAGTAGAACACTGCCCTGGGAAGGAGAACATTATTGCGGACGCACTGAGTACACAGACAACCGTGCACCAGGAGTTTTCGGCATCCGGAGACAAAAGGATCATCCTGTATCGGTTGGCCAAAAGACCATCAATGCTCCTGAGAAAGAAATTCGTAAATCTGGAAGAGATGCAAATGAAGGAACCAAGGTTGAGAAAGATCATAAGAAACATCCCTGAAGGAAACAAATATAGATTACATGAAAACGTTCTCTATAAAAAATGCAACAACTCGGACAAAATTTTCTTACCCCAGGCATTGGTAGAGTACTTAATAGACGAATGCCAAGAGCTATATGGGCATATAGGAGCTTGGAAATGTCAACTAATGATAAATGAGGATTTCTACTACTTCAACCTCTGCAAAGTTGCTAAAAGACGCATCAAAGGATGTGATATTTGCCAAAGAAATAAGGTTCCAAACCAGAGCAGTTTTGCGCCAGCGCAACCAATCATTATCTCTGAACCTCTCGAGGCAGTATTTATTGATTTCTACGGTCCCCTACCAAGTTCAAGATACGGCTTCCGATACATCCTTGCAGTACTGGACGGCTTCAGTAAATACGTTAAATTCTATGCTGTAAGAAAGCAAACGACCCAGGTGACAATAGCAAAGATCTTCGATAGCTACATCCCTCTTCATGGGAAGCCGATGTGTATCGTTACTGATCACGGCACGCAGTTCACCTCCCAGAAATGGAAAGACAAGCTAAAAAAAGAAGATATCCAGCACACCCTAACGTCGATTCGACACCCCCAGTCGAACATGGTGGAGCGCGTAAATCGTGAGCTGTCAAAATTTTTCCGTATTTTGCTCGGTGAGCTTAAACACTCAGCGTGGTATGAAAGACTACAAACAATCGAGAACACCATCAACGAGGGATTTTTTGTAAAAACTGACAAAGGTACCAGTTATTTGTGTAAAACTGCTTTCAACACCAGGAAACCGGCTTTTCGACTTATTTCCTGCTTATTGACCGGCCACTTGCTTTGCACCCGAAAAACCGGCCACTTGGCAACCATATATCCCCGTCGAGTAGAGGGTGACGTACATCTGTGAAAAAAGTTGGTGACAAACGTCTCAGAGGAAGTGTTAGATGATAGAAATTTTCCTAGTCTTTGGCGGAAAGAACTGACACAGATCCCGCTTTCAAGCCTCTAAATTTATTCACGGTGCCCCAAAAAGCCTTACTATCGTTAACCTTTTCTAGATCGGCAAGGATGTCATTTTCGAATTCGGATTTTTTATCCGAGATCAGGGCTTGGTAACTCTTTTTGGTTACAATATAGGACATTTTTGTTTCATCAGAGAAAGCAGCAGTGCTTACTTTTTTCAAGGAATCGGATAAGATTCTTTTGGCCTGCCAGCAATCTAGGTCAAACCAGGGTTTATCGCGCTTGGGTTGCCTATGGTTTGAGAATTTTATTTCTATGCGCATATCCGATTTTCCGCACAATCCATTATGGCTTCTATGATATTTGTGTTAAGGTAATCAATATCTGAGTTAGCAAAATTGACGGCAAGCCTATTCGATACATGTAGTTCTTGTACGAAGGTAGCCTGCGATTGTTCTCATTCCACCTTACATGTGTTGAAACTGTTTTGGGATTTTTACATTTATTATATGAGTCTCCTAATGAGTCAGTAGAATAACAAGAAGATAACAAGACTGGAAAGTGATACGATGAAGCAATAGAGTGATCGACTTTTAGATCGCCAAGTAGCCCCAGTGCCTCAGTATTACACCAGATTAAATCATTTATGCTTTTACCTCCAGAATTAACACAGGTGAATCTGGCTGGGCTGTCACTCCGCGACCTCCCATTTAATAAGAAAAACTCTTTTTCCTCCATCAAACTAACCAGCCCTGTTACCCTCCTATTAAAGTGGCCATCATAGCTATCCTGATGAGTATAGAAGTTGGAATGAGCAAAGAGTTCGGGAGCTCCCTGACATAGGCAGCCCACTCTACAGTTAAAGTCTACATAAATAACTGTCGCTACGTTACAATGTTTTTCACTTACAAGGGGAAGGCCTGGAGTATGAAACTCGAATCGAGATCGCATTGGAACCATTAAATAGATAATCGAATTTCATTAGATACGTATCGCGGCTTTTTTGTAAGTAAAGCCCGAGTTTGGAGATATACAAATTTGAAAATCGCAGTTCCCGTTGCTAATTCCCAAGCATCACTCATATACTTTTGATGTCACCAACCCACAGTGGCCTAGTGGCAACGCTGTATACTTCATGTCCCGGAGTGAGGGGGTTCAACTACTGACGATGGCTTTTTATTATTTTTTTTTCTCTTTCGTTACCACTAGGCCACTGTGGGTTGGTGACTTCAAAAGTATATGAGTGATACTTGGGTATCAGCAACGGGAACTGCGATTTTCAAATTTTATACCTCCAAACTAGGGCTTCACTTACAAAAAAGCCGCGATACGTATCTAATGAAATTCGATTATCTATTTAATGGTTCTAATGCGATCTCGATTCGAGTTCCATACTTTAGGCCTTCCCCTTGTTAGTTCACTTAAAATTTCCGTAAACAAATTGAGTATTACATTTGAATCTAAGGAAGGACTAAAGTAGCATATACCAATGATAAAATTAGAATTTTTGTTGTTGTAAAATCTAAGAAATATCCAATATTCCGTTATTTCTACCACTTCGCAAAAAGCAAATATTTTTTAACAAATAAAGCCAAGCCACCACTTGCTCTTCCTCTAGATTTATCTTTGATTGCATTGGAATAGACACAGTTGAAATTATTCGCCAAAGCTAGATTTTTTGGAGCCTGGGTATCCCAGGTTTCGACTATACCAATTACGTTAAAATTATCTAACGAAATTTCAGAGTTTAAAAATCTTACAAGTCCATGGCTGTTCCAAAAAAAGTAACTGGCGTTATCTACTTTCCTGTCGGCTTCTTGTGTTGTCGCCATCCTGGAATCTACTGTTTGCCTGGCTCGATTTGTAAAAAATTATCCAAAGATCCTGATGGTGTTGTCGATTCGGAGGCCTTTCGCTTAGGAGTTCCGGGATTGACGTTACCACGTATTGTTTTGGATTGGGGTTGTGCTACCTTTCTCCTTTCGTCTTCAGCTGCACGTTCTAGTTCTAAGTATTTGTCTCGTTGCATGGATGAATGGTCCCTGCTTTTCGTTGTTCCAGCCCTTCGAGTCTAGATTCCAATTTCGTTATTTTATTTTTCAGTATCACATTCTCCTGTCGACAGGGCCGGCAGAACAGCTCACGCCCGAGTGAAGAAAAACCGGCAGAAGTAAAATTGGGACCCTCCAAGGGCACCAGGGTCTACATGGGTCAAAAATTATGAAGAACTAATTCTCAATTTCGAGTGGGGGAATTCCCCACTCACACCACTGCTTTCGCCGGCCCTGCCTGCCGACACGCCACTTCTCTCTCCCTTGATTGGTTAAAGCTGTCAAAGTGGCCGCACTATGTCCTTCAATCTCTTCCAGATCTTTCAATTTTTCGTTCGTAGTTATTTACAATATCCCGTAATTCTATCTTGATCTTCTCTTCCCACCATTCGTCTAAGATTTTTCTAATTCTTTTATCAATAAAGTATCCGTCTTACATTGATTCCCCTCCTTGTAGTCATTTATAGGTAAACCCCAAAACTTTGGCTCTTTCCTACCTTGCTACTCATGCCTCTACTTTCGGCGTTTCGGTCCAACGAATTTCTCCTGCCTCCTCCTTCTGCTGCAACTACTTTATTTGGTGGAACTAATGCACTTTACTCCAATACACTATCACTTCTCGTACACACTGGTGATCGCACAATTTTACGACTTTTCCTAAACACTTGTGACTTTGATCCCCGGTTACAACTGGTTCAGACTCTTCCCCGGTCAAGAACATTCTCAATTCTCCCCCACTTTTAACATCTGCTTGGTTCACCTTCTCGTTCTTTCTCAGCCTACTTCTAAGTCTCTTTGTATTCGAGTCCTGTTGATCGAGGTTTAAATTTCGCGACACTTCCCGCGCGCTCCCCTCCAAGTTGTTGACGCTTCCCTGATCTGCCATAACCTCAATTATCAGGTCACTTATTTTTTTTTATTTACCAGTTTTTATCAACTTGAACCACTAGATAACACTTTCCGTTGCCAAAAGAACAATTATCCACCTTTTTACACTTCTTTAGCCTCTAACCCAATGAAAACTCACAGATTTATTTTTAAGATTGCCAGAATAGTTCAATTGCTATGTTGATCGATATTGCATAAGATTAAGATTGTGATGGATATTTCTAAAAAATTTCTTTATCGTACGAAATTTACAAAAAAATGAACCTATTATTCAGATTTCTCGGAAGCTTCGTCAATTTATTGAAGTTCACAAAATTAGGTTTGTGATTGATAATTTCAGAGAATTTTTTCTATACAATGAAATTAGCATGAAATCGAATTATGATTGACAGTCCTCATAAAGTTTTCCCCTAATAATAATAATTAGAACTCACATAGATTCGGATTTGGGATTGGAATTTAAAGAACAAAAGTTTATATTTTGATTGAAATTTGATTTGATGATGATTGACGGATTCCCAGAGATTGGAAAAATAAATTTCTTATTTTGGCCATTCTTAAAAGGGGACTGTTGGCAAACGGTCATGCTTCATTTGCTTCATAACGGAAGTCATATTTACGTATGCTTCCTCGGAAAAATCGTGGTCTTCAAAATACCTGCAAATAAAAATGAAAAATTTTAACACAAAGAAAAATTCAAAGAAATTCAATAGTAGGAATAATATTAATAATATTTATTTAGGAAAATCATTACCTAATAATTAAACTTGTTAGGGTTCTACCAATGTTGAGAACCAATGTAAGATACAGTCCTGCTAAAAATAGAATGAGTAAAATTAAAATTCAATTAAAATCTAGGCTAAGAAGTGAAGCACTTCGAAACATAAAAGGATGAAGATTTTATAAATTAGGTTCAAGAAATTGCGTATTGTATTAAAATGGTGATTATAAATAAGCAGAGAAGATTAAATAAATCTTCAGTTTAATAAATAATTTAAGATACGATAATCATACTATAAAACATAGCTATTAAAAATAATCTGATAAAATAAGCGCAAACTTATACATTTACTTTTCAAACCCCTGAGCCAGACAACATTCGATTGTGGTGGAGATGGTCAAACGAAGGGCCTTGTCTGTCAAAAAGGGCTCAGATATTACGATCTTTTGTACCATTAGGAAACAAATATGACTGTCGGGTACCATCAAGGGGAAGATGCAGACTCATGGATGTGCAGCGGGTGCCTTATTCTTTTACTCGAAGAAATAACTCATCCATATCAATTGCTGCACATCCATTACTTCAAGGTTCGCCAATATTTGGGAACGAGGCCACGTCCTCGATGCAGTCGAGACATCGCGTAAGTAAAAGATGCCCAAGATCGCACAAATTGTTCTGCAATGAACTAAGAGAAATTGTTCGATCGTGACCGAACGCTTTTCCAGGTTTAAAATAACTCTTAAAAATAAATAAAAATATTTACATAAATGCTATGATCTAAACATTGATCATCCTCTTCTATTTACCCCTGTAATAATCTGAAAAAAAAAATGACACTTAGAACCTTTTCGGTCAAGTCGGTATGTCTTATCCTTTCTATAAGATATACACTCTTTTCCTGGGTTAAGATCTGTTCTACCGGGGTATAAGAATTTTCAATCCAGGCATTGCGTATCTGTGACCCAGACGAAGTCAAGGGCGAAGCGACACCGAATCTTGACTTAAGCTGAATAGCTGTTAGGCCTCTAAGCAAATTTTCGTTCGTCAAAGAGCCCAAAAACCAGGAGCCATGAGTCTCACATTGCCTATCCTCTCCCAGTTTGGGTCCGCTTTCGTTGTGAAGCGTATCGCACTGATCACGAGGTCCGTGAATGTCCATTTGAGTTTCACTTACAATTTTATTTTCTTTCTTTCGAGAGTCATACAAAACAACTGTTCCAATATTTCCCCCAGATCTTCATCGCCATGGTCATCTCTACGAGCGTCAACCATACCTACGTACTTGCGACCTGCAGTAATCGAAGCAGTAAAGTTGGTGTTTGGGTCTATGGATTCATGGATTCATTTAATTCTTTGGGGTTTCTCGACAAAGCATCAGCATTTGAGTTTACTTTTTCGGGTTTGTACACAATTAAACATTTCTACTCGCTTAGCTTTATTCTCTATCGAGCTAATCGTGAAACAGGATCTTTCAGGCCATGCAACCAAACTAAAGGTCGGTAGTCAGTTGCCAATGTGAAATTCCACCCGAAGCGATACGGCATAAAATTCTTGATAATGAAAACAATAGACAGTAATTCC
Source organism: Neuroterus valhalla (assembly GCA_011762715.2). NCBI lineage: Eukaryota > Metazoa > Arthropoda > Insecta > Hymenoptera > Cynipidae > Neuroterus > Neuroterus valhalla. The sequence continues at coordinate 10,348 of WSXT02204978.1, read as the reverse complement.
TTTTCAATCGTAGAATAGTTAAATTCAGTATTCTGAAGGGTGCGTGACGCTAAAGCAATAGGCAAATCGTTTCCTAGAGGACCCTGGCTTGAAACGCCACCAAGTGCAAAATTAGATGCATCGGTAGTTAGTACCAAAGGTTTGTTGAAGTCAGGATATTGCAGTATTGATTTGGTACATATCTTATCTCTAAGATTTTCAAAAGCTTCCTGTTGAGCAAAAGTCCATATAAACGCAACGTTGTCTTTGAGAAGCAAAGTTTTGCTATTTTTGCGAGATTGTAGGTGAAGCGGCTTCAATATCCCAATAAACCTAAGAATTGCTTTATATTTTTTTTACCTTTTAGGACAAGGAAAAGTTTGAAAGCAGATTTATTTTTGGGGCCTGCTTTTACTCCATCCTAGGTAATCACGTGTCCCAAATAAGCTATTTCACGCTCAAGAAAGTGACATTTCTTAGGCTGGAGAGTCAAGCCAGAAAATTTATATCGGACAAGAAGAGCTCTCAATATTCGAGAATGCTCCTGCAATGAGGAGGCGTAAATTACGATGTCGTCCATATAAACGCATAATTCCATAACCTGGAGACCTGTAAGAACACAGTCCAATACCCTTTGAAAGGTGCTTGGAGCGTTCCTGGGGCCAAAGGCCATACGCGTAAATTCCAGGTGTTTATAAGGGGTCGAGAAAGCCGTCTTCTGATGGAAATAAGGATCCATTCGAACCTCATGGAATCCCAATGCCAGATCCAAGACGGAAAAATACTTAGCTCCACCAAGTTGGTCCAATATGTCAGTTATGTTAGGAAGCGGTAGGCATCCCCAACAGTTTTTCCATTCAAGGCGGGATAGTCTATGACCATCCTCCACTCCTTGTTACCTTCATAATCCGGCTTCTTTGGGAAAATACACAAGGGGGAGTTGTACGGGGAAACTGATGGTTTTACGATTCCTGCGCCTAATAGCTTGTCAGTCTGTTTTTGTGTTCCGTCCTTGTGGATTGGAGGACAACGATACTGTTTAATATTTACTGGATTTTCATCTGTATTACCTATTTTGTGAGACAAAACGTTTTTAAGGCCTATTTGGTCGACTTCCAAGAGAAAATGGGGGGAATAATCGAAGGGAATAGGAAAAAGATTTTCTTGTCCTTCGTTATTCAGATTTGAAAGGTCTATAATTTTTAAAAATTTTGAGGATCAGCGTGTCGAAAGGGTTTTCTGTGTATCAGCTAATAGTGGATTTTCAGAGGATCGATTCGGGGATGCTACAGCATCATACACCTCAAGTTTCCCAGGTGAACAGCGCCGTAACTAGGCATGTGCAGGCAGTGCGGCGCATCAGGGCTATAAAAGCTCTTCGATAACGTTTTTATAACGTTTGGACCTTTTTTTTATGGACTTCGAACAGGCTTCGAAATCACCTTTTTTTTAGAAATCCATTTTCAAGGGCCCCTCAGGAAATCTTGCACCAGGGCCCCCAAGTCCCTCGCTACGGCGCTGCAGGTGAAATAGTTAGAATAGTTCATCATATTTGAACCAATTCCTATTAAATTAAAAATCAGTTTTTTTATCTATACAGAAGGTTTTAGCTTCTTTTCTTTCATCAGGCTGACACTAGCCTTAGTGTCAATCAGGAAAATGTATTTCCTAGTAATGAAAGCGGAATTCCCTTACTCTACTATAGGAGCTGGTCCTGCCTCCTCTAATTCCCTAAGTCTGAGAATTACTCTCTTATTTGAATCTGTACCAATGGATTCCTGTTTCTTTTAAATACTCCGTTTCCCGGTCCCTGATTTCGAAACTTTCGTATTGATTTCTCACGCTCTAAAGAGTGTCTTTTATGTACTCGGCAATCCTTAAACTGATGGTTACTTCCGTGATAATAAGAACAACGCGATTCCTCTCTGTCCTTTACCATTTTCTTGTTTCCTAATTTTGGGCAGTTTTTTCCGTCCTAATTCTTTACAGTAAAAACATTATATCTTGCAAATCCATCTACTTTTTTCATCATGATTATTTTCACTTCGCAAGTGAGCTATTCTCTTATTTGGATAAAATTGCGGTTCCGGGTTTTGTCCTGAGTAAAATCTCGTGTTAACTAGGATGCTGACATTTCTACGTGACCCCTCTTCCAACTCTTAAATGCAAGATCCTTCAGGTTCGCGAGGGCAATGTCCTTATCGAGTGTGCTTATTTTCTTATCCCTTATCTGGGAATATATGTTGTAATCAATAGCTTTTCACAGTGTACAGCGAGAAAAGTGTCACTATAACTAGAATGAAGTTCTGCAGTCCAGTTTCCCGGTGTTGAGTCTCTCGGGAGGTCCCACGCAGCCGAAACTCTTCACGAGCCCGGTGAAGCACGATTAAGCACACGGTTTTTGGTAGGACGCAGACCTTGAAGTATCCTCCATAAAAATTAATTTCAATGCGAATCAATCCTTCTCGGTCGTCGTAGATGCGTCAAATTTAGAATATTGAAAAATCTGGATCAAAGAGAACTTCGAAAAACTAACGTAAAAGATAACTTTTCAGTCCACTTCCTTTATTCAGTAGTGTTCGTCACTGTTTGTATTAGTAGGAGAAATGACGCTGCTCTCGCGAGTATCATTTTTTTTTCTTCCTCTTCTCAAGTTTTTGTAGAAAAATGTCCAATTGCTGCATCCCTTGAGGAATATACCTACGACTTGTTGGGGGTTGTGGGTAAATACGCTCACAGCTTTTATTTTCCATGAACATCTTCCAACAGTGGAGGCCATCCATGGTGATCACATGAATTTGAAAAAAGCAGAAAAGTCTCACGTTGACTTGAGTAAAGGTCCTTGAAATTGGTCCACCGAACCAGTGACCCAGTTCCCACGGTTCGGCGATATTCTACCGCTGTCACCAATTTGTTACGTCCCCAGCGTTGTAGTCGTTTCTCAAATTTGATCAAATCAACGCTGATTCGTCCCTGGTGGATTCGTTGCCGACGTTGAGTGATAGAAATCACTAGCCGCGGGAAAGGATCTAATTTTGATTCCAAAGAAAGACTTATACCCATATTTCACAAGACACTCGAATTATCAATATTCTCAGTTGAGATTATTGGAATTAATAAAGAAACAAAATTTGTCAAAACAACTGAGAATATCATACAAAACTTTGTCACGACTGTGAATATTCGAGATTCTCCTTCAGCATCACAGATATACCTATATTTACTGTCAACCTCGCGTTCTGATGACCTTCAGAATTTATTCAAAAAACGTTTATTCATAGATAATCCTAACTAAATCATACATAGTGTCCCTACTCTATATTAAGGTCAAAGGTTTTAAAGGAATTATAGTTGTCATTCTAATGACGCGCGCATTTATTGTATATAGAAAACAAACATAAATGTATTCAATCGGAAAAATACAAATTGAGATGATAATTTCTATCTTATGAATAATCCACGAATTCACATGTGGGCTAACCTATAGCAATCAGGCTGTGATAGTGATTAATTTGAAGGATCTCCTCTTTTTAGGAGTAGAAATAAATCTCTGTTCTCCCGCAAGCAATCAGAATCAGAGCAAGGAAGTGGACTTCCAGATCCACCCTGAGAGATTTTCCGTGGAGAAAAGAGATTCCCTTTTTTCTTTTATATTTCAAAGCCAAAACCTCGCGAAGGACGTGTATTCATAAGTGTCTCGTTTCCTTTGAAAAACTGTCTCCAGAAAGGAACCGAGATCAGAGATAAAAGGTGAATCTTTTATTCCATCTCGCAAACACTTTCTTCGACGAAGCTGTCAGAGAACTCTGCATAGAGTGAAGAAAGATCGCCCTAAGTTTCACAAGATAAAATTCTATTTTCCGGCGCTTAGAGGGTCTCCGTATTTTCAAGTCCGCCGAACTCAGTTAAAGAAGTGAACTTCTTAAACCTGCCCACAAACACTTGAAAATGAACACTAGGTCGCAGAATCAGAGTTAGAGAGTAAACTCTCTAATCCACCCCAAGCAACTAGAGCTCTTAGATGCTTACGAGTCGCTGCCAAACCGCTGACTGACTTCTTCTTCTCACGTTTTCCACCCACTCGACTTGGTCTCACGAGGTCTCCCACCCTAACGATGCAAGCATGGGTGGAAACTTCGATCATGTGCTCTTGCTGCGCTCCGCAGGCCCCTGCACGTTCACGCCCTCATTGCCTGGTTAACTGCATGTTGCCTATGTACAGGTTTATACTACGAGCCGCGGGATGCATTTGCCCCTCCCCCCTTTTTTCATTCTTTTCCTACTTTATAAAAAAATTTCTATGTGGTCAACATGCAGATAACCCTCTCTTATTATTAGCACTTCTCTCAATCGTAGAGAAGCAGTGATAAAATAAAACTATCTACACGTAGAAACGTATAGAAATATCGCTTAATTCACAACAAAGAAAACTAATACCGTTGTTTAAAATAAATCTTGAGTAACTTCAGCACGAAAATGTACCGGACAATCGTTTTGAATAAATGAGAATACAGTGTTGATTAAAAAAAATGTGATAACGATCCAGATACTTATACAAACTAGGTGTAGCAAAGGTTAGTAGGGTTTATAAAATATAAAAAAAAAACATTAAACATACCAGACAGATGATAGAATTTTGTTCTCCGTTGTTGTTCTCCGGCAGCATTTTAGGATCCTTTTCCGTTCTTGTCCATTCTCTCGTCAGAGGCCAGTGCTGCTCATCTGACCACGCTTTGTATGCGTCCCACAATTCATCATCCTCGTGAATCGGTCCCCAACGAATAGCGCATGGGATCAATCCTTCCTGCAGAATTCGTTGCTCATTTATTTTGTGTCGTTTCAGCTGCACCCTACCTGCCTGTGTCGCTTCTTCCAGGTTAAAGCGTCCTTGGCTCTATTCCCTTTTTCTCTTTGTCGATACTGTTGAAGGCTCCTGTTGTTGCACATTGTTCGACACTGATCTCGAGGTTGATGGTATTTCCTCCCTTTTTCTTTTTGTCGCCACTGTTGAAGGCACATTGTTCGACACTGACCTCGAGGTTGATTGCTGCGCCTCTTCAGTTGGTGGTTCAACAGCTACTCTATCATGTGATTGTATCTCGTCAGTGTTTGTGGATTCTTCCCCGCTTGCTCCGTCATCTGTGCCCACACAGCGTTTTCGCGTTTCCACTCTCATCTTATGGGTGTTGACTCCTGTTAGGGTAGTACCAGGTGGTCAGAAAGCTTGACTTCACGGGTTTTTTAATAGCCGTGGAACCGCATCCCTCACTGGATATGTATTTCTGTGCACGTGAATTATATCTTCAATTCCACCTTGCCCTGTGCATTGAATACTGACACTCCTAGTTGTATCTTCCACTTCACACTGCGTCCCGATTTCAGGCATCGTGTCTGCTTCGGCGTCTCAGACGCAACTGATTGAGGCGTTGACACTTTTCCTCTCATTTCCGTGTCCAGTTGCTTCTGATGGCTTCCCATCTCCCTCACTCTATTCTTGAGCGCCCTTAGTGTCCCTTAGGTACTTTCTCAGGTCGTCGGCATGGTACTGCCCTCTTACCCTTCCAGTTGTAGGCTCCTGTAAGATGTACACGTTTTTACCTATCTGCTGCTTGATGGTATAAGGTCCTTCGTACAATGCGAGTAGTTTTGCCATCGCACCTGTCTGTGTATTTGAGACGTTGCAGGCTCGGGCAATGACCCATTCGCCGATTTCGGAAGAAATGCCTTTCCTTTTCTTGTTAATTTGTCTAATCCGTCTTTCTCTCTTTGTTCTTATTGTTTCTCTTATTATTCTGATCTGCTCTTCCCTCTGTATAGGCTCCTTCCTTGGCATCAGGGGTATGAGTTTTTCCCACCACCGTGGCGGCTTACGTCCCCACATAGCCTCGTAAGGAGTCACTCCCGTGGTTTCGTGATAAGATTCATTGATTATGGACTCAATATTGTTTATCTGTGAAAACCGCGATCCGTTAGGTCAGGTGATAGCAGGGTACGAAGAAGTCTTGCAAACTCTCGATCATCTTGCTCCACCATATTGGCCTGAGGATGTCGGGTTGAGTTCAGTATCATTCTTATGCCTCTCGCTTCCAGCACTTGTGACCATTTTTTACTAGTGAATTGCGTTCCACGATCTGAAAGTATTTTCTCAGGTTTTCCAATTTTTCTTATGAAATGGTCCAACTTCTTGATAGTAGCCTCGCTCGTCGCCCTCCTTAAGGGATAAATTTTCACATATTTCGTAAAGGTGTCTAAAATTACTAAAATGTGTTCGTATCCAAATTTCGAAGATGTCAACGGTCCAGAGAAGTCTGGAGATAATAATTCCAGAGTTTTCTGTGGGAGTACTGGCTGCTGTAAGGCCTGGGAAGCTGTCGTTGATATCTTGTTTCTCTGGCACGAATCGCAAGTGTTCAGGGTTCTTTTCACAAACTTCGCAAACTTTGGATAGTAGAAATACTCTCGTAATATTATGTAAGTTTTGTCCTCCGTCGATGATTTTGAATCTATTTTCTTCTTTCACATTTTTCTGCATATGTTTGATGAGAGTTAGGATACGTTTATTCCTTTGCTGCAATTCTTTGATGTTTCTTGTCTGATTCGCTAGATTTTTATTACACTGATAAGTCAAGGCGTTGATTTTCACTATTGTCTCTCTGTTCACTGTTACTCTGTCACTGTCACGGCTATGATGTTATCTCTTCCGGGTATGTGTTCTATTTCTATTTTATAATCCTGGATTGCCAACATCCATCTAGTGAGTCGTGCATTGGTGAATTTACATGAATTTAAAAAAGTTAGGGCCATGTGGTCGGTGCGATTGATTATTCTTGCTCCATGAACGTAGGTTCTGAACTTTTGCAACGCCCATACCAGTGGCAAAATTTATTTTTCGGTGGTAAAATAGGTGATTTCAGGACCCTTTAGTGTTCGACTAGCAAGTGTGATTATTTCTTGTTCCCCTTTTTTATTAAGTTTGTATAGTACAGCACCAAGTGCGTAATTGCTCGCGTCCCTTTCTAGGTAGTAGTCTTTTTTAGGGTCCGGAAAGTAGAGTAGGACTGATTCTGAGACTAAGCCCTTGATCTTCTCAAAGCTTTCTTGCGCCTTTCTGTCCCAATTCGATGCCGTTCCCTTTTTTAATAATCTTAATAAGGGTACAGTTTCTGCGGCATGCTGATTTTTGAACTTTGAATAGAAGTTGACTAACCCCGAAAATCCTCTCACTTGTTTAATATTTTTGGGTAGTGGAAAGCTCTTTATATTCTTAACCTTATCCGGGTCCGGTTTGATCCCATCTGTAGTAAGAACAAAACCTAAGAATTTTGTTTCGCTTTTAAAGAAGTTCGATTTTGTTAGGTTTGATGTTAAGTTGCTGGATTCCAATCTGTGTAATAATTCTTCTAGGTGTTCCAAGTGTTCCGCGTGTGATACAGTTGTGATGAGAATGTCGTCTACTAGTCATATCTAAACTAGACATTACTCTGGTACCTCGACATTTCTGAAATAGAACTCCTGTTGGTTAAGGACACTCCCAATCTTCAATCAGAACTTCGATTAGCTTCCGAGCATCCAAATATAATCTTATTGAACCATCCTTCTTTAAAACGGGTACTATAGGATTAAGGTATAGACTGTATGATCGTTGAATCACAACATGTCCATCATCCTTGTTATTTCTTCCTCCACTTTACTTCTGTAGGCCATTGGCATAGGATAACTTCTTCCGACAAACGGTTGTCCTTATTTGATTTTCAACACGTGTTCATAGGAAGTTAGTAATCCGGGTTCCCTTCGAAAGACTTTTTTATATTTCCATAAAAGATCTTTTAGTTTTTTCTTCGTGTTCATGTCGGTGTCCATACTTTCTTCAACTTTGTCTCTTATCTCATCCCATGTGACTTCTATGAGAGGATCTAGATCGCTCTCGATATTGGGTGGTAGGCTTGTATCTTCTAATACATTGACATAGTAAGTATCTTCCAGTTCCGCGGCACTTCCTTCATCCTTGAAAATTCGAATCGATGGTTTTCCATCCAAATATGGGAATGTCAGAATCTTGTTGTCTAAATCAATATTGGTTTTGTGTGCATCCTGCACATCAATTCCAATAATGCATGATCTTGACAACCGGGGTACAACTACAAAAATTATTTGTAAACTGCGTCAGGTAATTGCAAGTCTGTGTAAATTTGTTTGCTTAGCTGCACCGCTTTAGCTCCCATGGGTCCTGCTATGGCTACTCCAGTAATAGGAAGGCTCATACATTTTTTAAATCTCTCCTCGTTTTTTTTCACGAACTCTTCTGAAATACATGTCACTTCTGCTCCCGTATCGATTAAAGCTTCTGTCAAGATTCCTCCTATTTGGAGGTTCGCTACGTAGCATCGTGATCTTCTCTCAGTTCCCTTTATCGATATTTCTTCCATGAGTTCGTCTCTCGTGTTGGTCAGCATGTGGGTGAGGAGGACAACTTCAGGGGTCACGTCAATTCTTGTACTTTCCTCCTCTCTTATTGACGTGACGTCTCTTCGTTTCCCGAAACGATGTCTCTGCATTCCTGACTCTCTTCTCTCATCACTCGTTGTTCATCTTCTTCCACCTCTATACTCCGAATGCGGTATGGAGGTTGGTTTGGTTGATTTCTCCATGAAACGCTTTCATTCGTGGTGTCCTGCCCCTCTGAGGTTCCGAAACGTTTGAATCCTTGGTTTCCTCCTCCATAAGGACCTCCCCCGTTTGAGTTTGCACCTTGTGCGTTTCCATTGGTCCAGTTTCCACCAAGGCCATTACGGTTATTCTGCCCCCCGCTAGGGCTATTCCTCCATGATCCATTTTGTGTATTGCCTAATGGGTTCCCAGCAGGTGCTGGTTGTTCGTATTTTTTGTTTTTCCAGTTTCGGTTCTCTATTCGACTAGAGTTAGACACGCCTATTTTATCGAAGTCTGCTAAGAGCTCGATTAATCTGTCGATAGTGGTGACCCCTCGGCCCACGATCGCATACTTTATTTCACCCCCGAAATGTCTGGGCAACTTCGGAATTATCTCTATCGGTGTCGGTGGTGGGTCCAGTTCTTGTACGTCCGTATAAATCTTGATGACATATTCCACTCTGGAGGCTTTTCTATCACTTGCAAAGCAGCCGAATTCTAGGTTGCGCCTGATATCGTGTTGAGCTTTTTCGTCCCAGTACTGCTGTCTAAATTTGCTTATGAATTCCTCAAAGCTGCCGACATGATTTTTGGTGATATGCCACCAGTCGCCAGCTGATCCTGATAACGATCTCTCTATCAGATACTCTGTGTCATTTTCTTGTGGTTTGACAGCTCTCCAATATTGATTAATTTGATGGATATATCGTATCGGACTTGTATCTTCATTGAATTCTGGTAAGATATATTTAATGCTGGGTCCTCCAGATGCATGGGATCTCTCTTCTCTCCTCTCTGTGTTATCGAGTCTTTGCTGTAACGCTCTGCATTTCTGTAGTTCTTATCTTTTCATGTTTTCCTCCATTCTATTGTTTCTAACTTCCATATTTGCCGTTGAGTTGGTGGTTAGTTCCAAAGTCCGGTTTATGCTAGACTCTATAGCTTCCAACTTTCTTCGTAAGTTTTCTTCCTTCTCCTGCGCTCTCTTTTTTTTTTAGTTTATTTTTTTATTTTCTCGGTGCACTACACTTTTTGTCACTTCCAAATCTTTCAGATTTTGTCGATCTGTTTCAAATGTCTATCTAGTTTACTTATCTCTCGTAGTATTAGAGAGCAATTCTACAACTCTGCGCTGATCAAATTAGTCTTATTTTTCTTTTCTTTAGAATCTTATTCCTTTTTATACTCAGCGTGCCCCACGTTCGGGCGCCAAATGTGACCCTCGCGTTCTGATGACCTTCAGAATTTACTCAAAATCGCGGAGTTCTCCTTTTATATGTAAATATTTGACTGCATTCTCATGATCTTATTTAAAGATTTATTATGTAGAAATAAAATGCAAGCAAAATGCAGAGAAAGGGCTTCCCGTGAGAAGAAATAAGATTCTAATATATTTTCCTTTGTAAGTAAAACCAAACGTTTATTCATGGATAATCCTAACTAAATCATACATAGTGTCCCTGCTCTATATTAAGGTATAAGGTTTCAAAGGAATTATAGTTATCATTCTAATGACGCGCACATTTATTGTATATAGAAAACAAACATAAGTTTATGAAATCGGAAAAATACAAATTGAGATGATAATTTCTATCTTATGAATAATCCACGAATTCTCATGTGGGCTAACCTATACACTGAGAAAAAAAATCCATTATTGGTAAGGCGATCCATCCTGTTGATCTGACACGATCTTTTTTTATTGGAGAACGCCTATGTG
>WSXT02204967.1:0-18325 GCA_011762715.2 Neuroterus valhalla | reverse complement strand
ACCGAGGTCTTCTAACTACTTATATCCTGGAGAGCTTCAAGGCACACACCACACCCCCCTCACGTTCCTATCCAGAACACCTCCCGCACTCCCTTGCTACCTCCACCCCCCAAAACGCGGACACCATACAGACATACAATACAACTACATTGCTTCAAACACTACAGAGCAACGCTATCATCTCGAGACAGCAGCAACCGTTCGGCTAACTAAAACAAGTCGCGCTCTAATATAATTCGTTAAGAAAGAGACAGTTGCGATGGAAGGGTGGGAGGAAAAGGGGAAGGGAGTGCCAAAGGTACGACGAGGTTCTATGACGCGAATCGCAAGTAAACTTGACTCTGGAGGCTGACTGAAGGATCCCTGTTGTTCTATATATAGCGATTAGAGGTCTCTCATTTTTGTCAAGTTTTCGAGTCATCATTTCTGCCTGTTGAGGGAGTACACTCTAAATCCCTTGGACCGAAATTCTGGTCCAAGCAATGAACGAACCCGTGATTTTGGTCCAATGTACTGACTTTCCGGTTCAATGGATCAGAGAGTGGTCAAAGCTTGGACCAGGAAGAGTACGAAAATTTCGGTCCTATTGGACCGGATTTTCTTTTACCGCTGCTTGGACCGGAATATCGGTCCAAGGGATTCAGAGTGTAGCAATTATTCTTAAGGTAAAAATGTAGTCTGGTCTGCAATTCATTTTCTGGTGTTTTAAATGTTAAACGTTTTAGGGGAAATAGACTTGTATTGCTTTTAGCAAATACTGCTTTCAATATATCAATACATTTTTTCAATCAAGCATGCAGAATGCAGACTCACTCAAATTTGTGGCGAACGTAAATCGGATCCCAAGATTCGATTTTGACACAATTTGACTGACACATGCACTTTCGATTTTTGAAAAAACTCTAGTCATTCTTTTAGACCCAGAAGGTCGTTCCAGTATTTCAAATAATAGATACTATGCGATAATTATCTGACGATTTATATCAGTGAAAATATATTTATTTTTTACGTAAAAGGATGATTTTACCGATTTCATGTTAACCGTCACTTGTAAAAGATGCATAATAGTTTATACTACTAAATTAGATTTTCCGCTTGTGAAAAATAGATAGTGGAACGTTATAATTGCAAATTGTGATTCTCTGTTCGAATCCTTGCTGCAATACGAGTTTTTGCTTACAATGGTCCGGGAAATGCACCGTTTGTGCGGAAAACTCAAACGGTGAATGCAATACGAAAAGAAAGGAACTGTCCATGCTCACAATTTCAAGCTTCAACTAGAAAATTCGCGCGCAGAGTTCTGGTTTTGTTTGAGACTCACATCGTTCAATTCAATTAATATTCCACATTATCAGAAGTAAAAGTATTCTATGACAACAAATTCTTTCGCGTTTTTAAATTCCGATTTTTACATTCTCATCAGAGAAGGTATTAGATTTTTTATTACATTATTGTGAACAGTGTTTTTTTGTCATTTTCTTAGCATTATATCTAAAAATCTCTCCAGTCAAACTTTATAATATTAACTCGATAAGCAATACAAAAATTATTCAAATCGGCACGCGACTAAATTATCTCCTACAGCTGACTTTCCAGAGTACACATCCTTTTTCATTATAGGAGATTCCATGAAAATAAAACTTTTCTGGTAGGCGTGAGCTCAGATTGCATAATTAAATACTCTCGAGCTCCGAGCCTAATTTAATAATGTGCGCGTACGTGCGCGAATCTCAAAACGCCATTGTTCGTAATACAATGCCATCTTGAATTATAATTGATTCTTCGATTGCAAATCATATAGCCTATGAAGAAAGATTTTTTCCTTCCTACCCATACATATTTAAAAAATTTTAATTATTTTTTTAGCACCTATAAAAACGTTATCTATTTATAGAAAATATTCTTTTTCAGCAATAAGAACTTATTCCTAGCTTTTGGTTATTAGTTGTGCGTATTATACAGGTACCTTTCTATACAATGCTTATTTACAATAATGCTTTTCTACAATAATCATTTATTCATAATTGAAGGACTAGTTTTTCGGTGATAAAAATAATTTGTTGATTAACACTGCTATATAAAATTATAATTTTCTTCCGGAAAAGCAAATAAATAATTTCAACATAGTCTTGATATTTATAGGTACGAGAACTACTTTACAGACGCATGCTTTTTTCAGAGCCGAATTCTCGTTCACTGAACGCGGTATTTCTACGTGGGTCGTTGGGGTTAGACTGTTAGAGCAGGACTCGTTTTGCGAGCTTTATGAGTGCATACAAAAATTAGCATTTTAATTTCACGTTCTATTCCGTATATCATTAGCAACAACGTGATAATGAATTTAATCAGAAATTCTGCATAAACTTTCTTTCCCTAAAGTGACGTCCAATCAAAAAACGATGTTCAAAAGATGTGTTCATAAATGTAGAAGTATTTTCCGCGTTTTGTATTATTAAAGATTACAATTGTTGACGTCATATTTTAACACGTTTCAAAAGTTAATTTCTATAATAAATTACGATGTCACAGCAGCGTATCTCATAATTAAAAATACGTACAACTTTAATAGGGTAAACACTTCAAGTGGCATTACAATTTTAGACATGTTTTACATGCCTCAATACATACATACAATAAAATGTAGGATATTAAGAGATCAGATAGTATCGCCTGAGGTGCCGAACATTTTGTTGCGTGGCCGCCACGTGGATGCGGATTTTAATATTTACAGATTCTAACCCCTATTCGCTGTGAGCCGCGCTTGTGTCGCCGCCTAGCGGATCTCAAAGCTAATAGCGGGCGTGTGTATTTACGTGGAAGCAAATGGTCAGTAATGCAATAATATACAAGAATTTGTTCAAAAATTAATTTTTAGGCATAGTAATAGTGTGTGGAAAGTTGGCAATACCAGCGGCTAAAACTTCTATAACAAACATTAAGCACACGATTACCGAACTTGATGAAAGATACTTGTTACATAGCTAGTATAGGTTAAGTGATTCAAAACAAATATATTTCAAAGATTCAAAAAAAAAACGTAGTTAAATGATATTCAAATAAATCGCATGTATAAAATCTACTCTAACAAATCAAGTTTTTTTAGTTGCAGCTTTGAATTATGAACGTTATAATAAGAACAGGATTCGAGAAAACTAGGCATACCATCAGTTTTCAACCTGAAACAGAGCCTAAAGGTATGAAATTATTCAAGGCAAATCATGTACCACGTTTACACGAATATAGAAAAAATGGAATTAGTTTATTTATTCAAGCAGAAGTTATTCGACAAACATCTGTATCTTCTGAACCATACAAAACTCAATTGAACGTAAGCATTGCTTGTTTTTTTTTGTAACTCAAGCTTTATAAAATAGTAATAATTAATACGATTTTTTTTTTGTATGCAGATTGATCCTGATAGAGTAGTAACAAGTGTATCTTGCACATGTGTATATAATCAAAGTGGGAAGTGCAAGCATGTTGCTGCTTTGATACACTATATGTTAATAATTATGAGAGTTTATCGAAGACTAATTTTGAACAGCAATGGGGTAAACCAACACCAAAGCAACTTGCGAAAGAAAAGTAGTCAAAAGGAGCTAATTTTGCAGAAATGTATCCGCCAAAACCTAATTTACAAGTTGAATGGAGTTTGCCAGAAGTAGAGGATTTAACTAGTCCATTACATATAATGTTATCTGCAGAAAAAGAAGCTACTAGTCTACAAAATGAAAGTGATATTAATAGCTTAGTGACATCCTTAGGAGAACTTGTACAAAAAGAAGAAAAAAAAGACTGTGTAGTTTGTGTACTAAATATTCATAATTTTATTGAAGAGTATGCCGTTTACCATTCAGAATATGTTCTGTCCAATAAATGAATATTAGATATTTTCACACAACAGGAAGACATCGATTTCCACCTTTAAAATGGGGTACAAAACTATGCTTCTAGATTCATATTTTGAATGCGAAGATTAGCTTCTTCTCTTTCGACATTTCATCAAAAGTCATGCGATAATTGTATTAAAAACTCAGGTATCATCTCGGGTTTTATGAAACTCAAAATCGAGTGTAAAAGTTTCCTTAAATGCATTCTTTCGAAAGCGCTGGTTTTTGTACGGGCAATTTACATTTTCAGTACAATCGTTCATTCATGAAACATCTGATTGTTTTGTCATTGCTAGAGGAAAATAGTTCTTCTAGCTCTAGCTAGCGTGAGACTGAGTCGCATCCGTTTGTTATTCGACACAATTCGAAGCGTTGAAAAGCATGTGCGAGTACCCAACTTTACTATACGGCAGTACGGTGGTAACGTGAGTGGAATTGCCTATAATTAATTTGCATATCTAAAATGTGGGTTTCGGAACGGACGATGTAGTTCTACTACTAAATTTTAAGATGTAAAATAGTTTTGTTAATTTAATATTGAACTGACTCTTGTTATCAAAGAATAATAATGAAGAGTAACCACTTACACATTTATATTTCTCATGCTAAGAATAATGCAGATGAGAGTTTTTCTCGTTTTCGAAACAGTTCTGCAGTCTGCATTGTTTTTCGAGTGCATCGCTTCTTAGGAAATAGCGAGAAAAACCTGTGTTACTGTTAATTAGCATAATTACTAGATTAGATGAATGCGCTACTCTGTTCATAAATGTGACAATAGGAAACATAGAAATCGACTGTCCCAAAGAATAAATCATTGAAGAAGTTTTACGAAAACAGAGTGTGTCAAATATATCCAACCATGGGTGGAACGCTCCCATTTCGAAAGAAAATTTTCAGCGACTTATTCTTCGGGACAATCGAATGTGGAGACGAATTTTAAAATGTGGTTAATCATAAAAAATTTATTTTCTATTTCTGATTTGAAAATAAGATAAACTTTCTGAAGAAATTGCTCAAAAGGTAAAACAGAGGTGTCTATGTATCTGTAATCTAAAAAGTGAGATTGGTGCGAATAATTTATTAATAGGGCCTAAAGGGGTCATGGTTTAAGACTTCTTGGTCGACTGCAGTCCTGTTTGTAATCCATAGAAAGTGAGTTTTATGCGCGACAAGAGGAAGAAATCGAGTTGTATCGACATACCAATGCCGTATAATGAGTACCCGCCCACATCAGATATTGTAATACCCACACAATATGCAGCATCGTCTCTTGGTCTTCATATAAAATCTAAGTTACGTAGAACTGAGCTTGTAAGAAATTTCAAGTGACGCTGAATGTGTACCATATCTCTCAAGTTCTTGGAAAATGCAGCAAAATAGAAAGGATGTTTATTGAGACAGATTAAGTGATCCGATAACAAAATATTTTGGCTTGCGCAAACAAATTTTCATCGGATTAATACAAAAATTCTAGTGCATATAATTTTATTCAGCCATAAACAGAAGGTTGAATGTGAGTTTTAAAGTCTTTGGGTTGGTTAATATAGGATTAACTGGACGTAAGGAAGTGATAGCATGCTGGAATCAAAGGCCGGTTCGCTGAAGACGCCACTTTATGAAGGCGATTAGGTACGCTCGAGAATATTGTTAATTTATGAATGCAATCGAGAGTATTAATAGTCTATTTATAGTAAGAGGTGAGTAAACCGGCCTATTCCGTATTTGGTACTGCTAATACTATAGTAGAAACGAGGGTAGAAAAAAGAAGCCGAGTGCGTGCGGTTTGTCAGTTCAGAAATCAGATTCTTGAGAAGGGAACCTGATTTCTTCTGATTACCAAATTGATGAACTGAGAATAAAATATTGGGGGAAACACTGAACACAATCGATATTTTTGAAACAGGAAGTTAACCCTCACAAGAAATATTTCTCAACAAGAGAAACACTATTAAACCAAAAAGTTTGTCGTCGAAAGATTAACAATCTGCCAATTTTTTTGAATTGTCAACAAGTCCGTTACTGGTTCACCGGTCAAACTGATATAATCACTGACAATTCACTGGTTCAGGTTAAGAGTGTGGACACCTGCTGCGTATGTTGAGTTATACCTAGCCTAGGCTAGACTTTAAATGGCACCACTTTCGCAGGAATATTTGATTCAATTATTTCAAAATATTTTTTTGCTGAAAAATTCCTGTAGGATACTATAACAAGCATGATCTTCTTCTCAGACGGATCATTTATAGTTTAGACTGTTTAGAGGGAAGGGTTATCTATATGTATTCTACATATGATCACTCTCTTAAAGAGTGGTTGTATGTTGCATTAACAATATCCGGAGGATACACATGTGGTTTTTATTTCTGCTACACTCTCGAGGCGGATGTCAGGGAGAGTTTTCTCAGGTTCTCGGGTGATCTCAGATGCTTGTGAGAGGAATAAAAAGATAAAAAAGGATCGGGCGAAAAGAAGACGCACGGTGCGGCTCCAACTCAACGAGCACGGATTACACAATTCCCCGCCTCAGCCTCACCTTTCTCCCTCCTTCATACCAGATCGCATGACGAAGGTAGGTGCAAACGGGCTTGCAGGCCAGGCGGGCGGGCAGCATGTATAGACACGATCTTGCAACATAATACAATAATTATGAAATTCGTGAGTTTCTAAACAGACGTGTAACGACGCAGCGATTTCTGCCGTGTCCTGTGTCATTTCACAAACCACTCGCACTTCAAACCGTTTCCATTTCTTGAGAAAAAAAGACCAAAAAAAAAATAAAATAAAAGAGATTCTCTTAAACCAAAAACTTTACTAATGCCTCCAGTTTTGGATAAGAATTAATTCCGAACTATTCCGAAATCTGTATCCGAAACAATCAGAAAAAATTCATCAATCTCGTTCCATCCAAATCGTTTGGTAATTAATCTGACTCAATACGATTTAATTCGAATTTCCAATATGAATCCATCCGAACAAAATTTCCAATCCAAATGAATCCCGAATAAATCAATCCTCGGAATGATTAAACAATTTTCAATTCAAATATATCCGATTTAATCCGAACTTGGATTCATTCGAATTGAAAATTCTGATAAGATCAATTCGCATTCGGAGTAGTGATTCGCACCAATGCGCACTTCTTTGAGATAAAGAAGTGCCTAATAAAAGAAGTGTCATCAGTCCACAGTGACTTTTCACGTGAAGAATAGTGTTTTTTTTCTTCAACTTTTAATGAAGAATATCGATGGTGAATTATTCTAGAACCTTATCCAACATCCAGATACTTTTTCAACTAAAAATGCTTAAGTATTTCGAAAATTTTAAGCCAATTTACAACTCAAAAACTCACTGCAAGATACACTATTTTCTAACTCTCTTTCCAATCGAAATAAGGTCAAGATTTTAATACACCCCTTTTCAAATCCAAACTACACCAAAGTGATCTAAAAAAGTCTCCAGCCCATTTTCAAACTGGAAACCCTCCAGCCTGCAGACTTTACTACACGACTACAGGATTACATTTGATAATTTCAGAAAACTTGAGAAATTTCCAGATCGTAGGTTTAAGGATGTACTCTAGTTACAGTCAATCTAAAAATTCGATAATCTTTATGATGATTTCAGAAGTTATTTAGAGTTTTAGTTTTTGCTTTCACGTTAGAGAAAAGTTACAATTCTTATCCAATCCTAATGGCCAAGGCCTCATTTAATTCTCGAAAAGATCTTCTACAATTCTATTTAGGTAGTGTTGATTGAAATTCGAATTTTCATTGTTTATAACAATTACAATAATTATGGTTTCCAAATAAATTTTTTCAATACAATCTACACAAATAGAATTGTAGAGAATCATCCAAAGAATTGAATGAGGCCTTGACCATTAGGATTCGATAAGAATTGTAAATTTTCTCTAACGAGAAAGCAAAAACTAAAACTCTAAATAACTTCTGGAAAATAAACAATTTCAACCTGAGATATTTTTTTTCTGAAGCACACTTAGAAGCCTCTATCTAAATACAAAGCATTTATAATGTATATATTTTGGACAATTTTATAAATAATTATAAAGATTATCGAAATTTAGTGTACATCATTGATAGAATTTGACCAAGATCGCCCCATAAAAATGCCCCGTCAGCTTGAAATATTGAAAAATGAATAATTTCTCAGTGTTTGTTTCCAGACAACAAGACCCATAGATAATATTATGAATTTAACAATACAAGAACTTTTTTTCCTTCTGTCATGTTATCTCTGTACGCTATGAGCAGAAGAGTTACATAAATTATCTGTAAAAGTGTGACCATACGGAAGTCGGACGTGATAAAATTGGCGTTTGGCAACTCAGAGTGATGATATTTCTTTATGTATGTTACCGTAAATCGTCAAAACACGAAACTTGTAAAATATAGTTATAATGAGTCAAAATGCGAAGTAATGAAACGCTCCTGTGGAAAATTGAAGAATTTTCTATATTCAATTGATGAGACGTAGAATTGTACTAGGGTTTGGTGCGACCACTAGATGTTGAAACGTCTGGAGTGAAAAATAAGAAAATTCTACACAAATGATATGGTAGATTTAAGTGTGAGTGTTATTATTTTCTTGTTAAGTATTTCAATGCCTATAAACTTAGAAAACATAGTGCCAAAAAACCGGCATATTGTCAATTTACTCGAAAGGATGGGAGTTAGAGCCAAAGATTGAACACTTGAAGAATTTTTATCAATTTCGAATACCATTTTTTTATGTAAAAATTGCCCGCGCGGAAGTGATAAATTCAGAATCTACAGGTTTCGACGATCTCAGATACCTAAAATCTTTAAAAAAATCTTTAAAAATTTTAAAAATTGTCTGTGTCTAGTCGTCCCGAGAAATTTGAAGAGTTGGAGCAGGGAATTGACCCATCGTCCCGAATTTTCGAGAAGACTATAGCCAAGTCTACGGAAATTATTCGACTACTGATCCCAAATATCGGGTAATAAAAAACTTGGTTCAAAATTGGAAGAAACATAATATATATTGTAAATGGATTGAGATACGCCAAAACAGACAACATTATTTTATGGACAGTGGAGTCGAGGACCGAGGCAAGCTTGAGGAGTATGTTATATGTACTTATTATGTATGCCTTGCCGTCGAGTATGCTAAAAATTTCCTCAATTCTGTAAATCTCTATATTTTTTGTTTGACAGTCTCGACATCGCTCTGGCAACTGAGAATTACCGTAGGTATCTTATATTTGCAACTCGTTCCATCATATCCACACAATGGGGTACAAGAAACCCTAATATCTAAACGTTTTTTTCGTGTGAGACTGAAAATGGGTGGCATCAGATCATACATTATAATTCTTCAGGTTTTGAAAAAAGCGTTTGCATACTTTGCAATTTAACCAGTTACAACTAGTTTTGAATATATATTTGTGTTCTAATAATAACATATAAATCGAATTATATAGAACTCAGATTATGTCCCATAAAAGTGAGAATGATTCAAAGTCAGTTGTTGAATAAGTGAAATCAAAACAAAAATATATGAACATCATTTCTGTGATATTCTTCCATTCTGGCTGACTGAATTGAATTATGTAAAATTGATGAATGCAAAGAAACAAAAAACACCTGTTAAAAACCATCAAAGAAATATAGTTTCGTCTGTATATTATTCTTTCAAAGTAATTTTCAAAACATCCTTTTTATTTCCGTAAAAGCATTTCCTGGAAGTTCTGTGATGAGCACTGGAGAGTTCAGTGAACTTGAATCTTTCGCAAGATCCGTGGATTACCAACAGAAAATGCAATGCAGATTAATAATTTTGATTCCAACATGTAACGATTAATTAATTTTAATTTGCAAATTGATATAAACAACAATATTTGTTCAAAGACTAACAAAATCTGGTTGATATTAGTATTGTGGATATTTATCTCCGCATTGCTAGGAGGAAACGTTCTGTGTGCATGAAAATAAATGAAAAAAAATTGTTGGTCTCTTACAAGAGCTTTTGAAGAGAATACAAAAATTTCGAAAATTGTGAAAAATCTGGAACTGCAGGATAAAAAGGAGGAATAGAAAGATGTTATGTTTGTTGACGTAAGAATTATGTTAGCCTTTCAAGAAATATCTTCCCTAAGACCCTGGGACTACGTGTCTCAAAATGAGACTGGGATTATCTCCCCTATACCATTTAAAATATTCAAATTACTTCTTTCCTATTCAAGGTATAATAAACTACTTAACGAGCATAAGGTAGTGAACACATTTAACAAATCATAAATCTGAAATGCTTTTACCCTCTCTTACTGCTGCCCTTTTTCAGGTACCTGGAAAGAATTATCATCCAAAATGGGAGAATGGTGAAATGGGTAAAATGCGTAAAATGTCAATAATAGACCATAGAATGTATATGTATAATACCATAATGTACAGAAATTCAGAGATTGAGATAAGGTTCACGTTAAGCAGGAGTGGGTAAATAGAAAAATGACCAATTTTTGTCCCTTTTCAGATTAGTGCCTGAAAATCGTCCCCTGAGTTCATTAGTTGAACTCAATTTAAAAGGTAAAACGAAATACACCTGTTTTGGATTCTTTGTTCTTTTAATTATTTTACTTCTCTTGAATTCTGTGAAATCACTTCAAATTCTATTGAAATAAACAAGGAAATAAACGCCCGCTTAATTGAGAATGACCCTTTTTTTTCTTCAATTTATTGAAGAAAAAAAAGAAAATATTAGAAAATGCTTTCTATTCCTTCTTTTCACCTACCCTACTTCTAAATCTAAACCATTAAATCGTAGCCCCTGAGAGGAAATTTATGGAGGATTTTTTGGGCCGGTGTAAATTTCAAGGGAAAGTGAAGTACTGTAAGATTTCAACGACTGATGAAAAGTGGAGCAAAGCCAAAGGGTTAAGTAAGTTTGAAGCGGTTTCAGTGCGTCTCGACCGCAAAAGTCGATCACTTGAGCACAAGGAATTTATTGACCAAAGTTTCTAGTGTAATGAGAGGAGATAAAAGTAAAAGTATTGCCGTCAAAATCAACGATCAATTACAGGGAGTGTCTCTACGAAAGTGTTGGGCTAGGGCGCTATATATAGGCACTCGATATAATTTGGTTGAGGATTACGTTAAATTGTAGGCAGTGCGGGGACGATGATCGGATTTTACCAATGACCTGATGGCTGACCACTGGATTACTAGAATAGTCATAAAAAATTTGACACAGTAAAAAAAGAATTTTTGCAGAATGGGCACTCTATATTAATCTATGATGAAACAAATTCTTAATCATTGTCTACAATAGTATACAAGTGAAATCAAAAGTTATTATTAGATTAATTGTAAAATTAGTACAATAAAAGAGATTTTTATTGAAATTGTTAAACATTGAACACTTCATGTTCAGAATTGTAAACCCTAGGAGATATCTTATTTAACAGCCACAATTACAAGAATTGTTCAAGCTCAAGTGTTCAATATTGTCACTGTCCGTTCATGAATGTTTGAATATAACTAATATTTTCTTTTTTTAATTTGACATGGCGAGAAGATGCAACTCATAACTGTAAAATTACATGTCAATAAATAACTTTTATAAATTCAAGAAAAAAAAAATAATCAGCTAGCACTCTGCTTATAATCATAAAAACTGCCAGTTGCATGATTAATATTGTAGGAAGTTCTTTACTCCTTGAAACCAAGGTTTGTTTGTAATTTTACCAGAATCTGTTATACCAATATTACAATACTATTTTCTATTACAATCGAACAAGCGTCATATAATTAAAAGTATAATAACCTTATGGTAGGAATGTCTTATTATATTCTTTGATTGGCCTACATAAGCAGGGTGGCGATTCGGTGGATGATTTCAAATTCCCGGTCGTTTCCCGGTTCTTCCCGGTCAAGTTTTACAATTTTCCCGGTCAAATGGAAGTAACATATTTATATTTGTCGCAAAACCCCAACCCTTTTTTTCATTCATGACAATCACTTTGAACATCCTTCAACGCAGCAGATAAAACAATTCAAAATAAATCAATTTTGAGAATAACAATCAAATTTTCAACAAGAAAAAATCGTTTTTCTTCACATAAATTGGAACAGTTAAACTTGCAATCAAAAGAATCAATTTAAGATAACAAAAAAAAAGGGATTTCCAACCAAATAGTTCATTTTTCGATGGAGAAGATAAATTTTCAAATAAAAAGATCAATTTTCAACTGGAACACTTCAATTTTCAACCATGTAGGTGAATATTCAAGCATAAAGATTAATTTCTGAGTCGAAAGAATAATTTTCCAAGGAAAGATACAACGTTTGAACAAAATAGTCGAATTTCGAACCCAAAATATAATTATTTTCCACTCTAAAATGGAATAGTAACATTTTTATTTCAGCAAACGAATTCCAAACCAAGTATAAGAGTTTTATACTAAAATCAAAGAATCTTTGAGTGAAGGAGTTAAATTTTCAAACAGATAAATTAATAATTAACTTTTACTGAAAAAGATAAATTGTCAACGAAAATTGGTATAATGAAATTTTAAATCGATGGAAAGAGATGTTGAACTAAATAAATGAATTTTTAACTAAAACTATGGAATTTTCAGTTGGAATGAATTAAATTTTCAGTAAAAAAAATTACTTAAAAAAAAACTAACTTTTAAATTAATCATTTTACTTTCGCATAGAATGATGAATAATAATCGAATGAAATTGTAGATGCTACACTGAAGTAGTTGAATTTTAAACCAGAAAGACGAATTTTCAACTGAAATGATGAACATTTAGTTAGAATAATTCAATTCTTGACAAACAATTAATTTTCATGCAAAGAAAAAATTTTTTGAACCATAAAAATGAAAAATTTTAAACAAGAAAGGAAAAGTGACTTTTTTGCCGACCAACATGAAAAATGTTTAAATTTATAACTTGAATTGTTAACCGAAAAGAAGAACAAAATGTGTCAGGTTTTAACGAAATAATTTAACTTTCAATTCAAACCCACAAATTTTCACCCAATTGTCGAATTTTGAACTAGAAAAGATCAACTTCCCACTAAAAATGAAACAGTTAAATTTTCAGTTGAAGAAATTGATTTTCAACCAAACTGGTGAATTTTCAGGTATAATGATGAATCTTCAACGGGAATAGATGTATTTTAAGCAAAAATATACATTTTTGAACATGAAGATTAATTTTTCTACAAAAAAGGCAAATTTTCCTCGAAGTACATAATTTCTCAAAAAAAGTTTGATTTTCAAATTGAAAAAATCAACGTTCAACCAAATACTCAAATTTTCACTAAAGAAGGATAAATTGATTTTTAACAAAGTGGTTACAATTTCAACCAGAAGTGAATCAAAAAATTTTCATTTTCAAAAAACAAGTTCAAATTTAAAACAAGTAGTTGATTTTTCAACTAAAAAAGGATGAATTTGCAATGAACAATGTAAACAAGTTTTCTATCATAAGTCAAGAACTCTTAAGACTGCTTGAAGTACTTTATTTATTTAAAATTAGGAATTAGTTTAAAAAGTTCCTGTTCCATGAAAAAAATTCCCTGTTCTAAGTGAAATTATACTCCTTCCCTAAAACTCCCTGCCCTGAAATGAGATCTATGATTATTTTCTGAAAGTCCCTGTCCCAAGTCTGATAAAGGAGGAAAAGAAAATAAAACTTGATAAATACATTTTTCTGTAAAAATTAAGGTGATAATTCTTTCTATATGTTTGGGCTATCATGAATTCGATTATCAAATTGGATTTAGCTAAAAAAATCTCATAGAGCAACGGAAAAATAAAAATTCTTCCTCTCATGACATCTCAAATGATATAAGATCTCTTCTTGAATCATAAAAAGGAAGCGGTTATTTCTCGTATTTTTTCGGTATAATTTTTCATAGTCTAGGTTGATTCAAGTAATTCCCGGCCATTTCCATATACCATACTATAGCATTGCATGCACTGAGAAACTTTATATTAGAAAAATTACTAAAATAGGTAGCAAATTGGGGCAAAAAGCTGAAATTTCAGCATTTTAATATTTAAATAATGAGTTGTACTATTTTATTAAAAAGGTTTCCTATTTGATAATAGCAAGCTTTACTATTTTCTGTAGTAAAATCTGATATAGGAAAAATTATTAGAGAAATTAATAAATTGTACAAAGAAAATAGGAGTAATAAGTATTTTAAATAACATAATATACTAACTATGCAAGAAAAATTACTATTTTCTGTAGGAACACGATGTATGATATAGACATTTTATACTTTTTGTAATGGGTTTAATACCAATTATTATAATTGGTTCCAAAAATTACTAACTGATTTAGCAGAAGACATCCAGCCATGGACCGAGCGCAGCCGAGCGTATCCGACTTGTGTCGATTTCCGATCAACGGATTCATATGTTTTTGTTTTCAAACGTGTGCATTTAGGTCATATGCATGTTTTCAATCCCACTTCATAATGTTCTGTAGGTGGATGGAACATCGATCGACTGCTGCCCCGAAGACGCGTGTTCGATTCTGACAGCTTCGTTTTCCACTGACCCGATTTTTCTGTTTCAGCTTTTAATTTAATAATATCATATGTTCTCAGAATACACAAATATATAATTTCAAATTTTGTCGATTCCGAATTTGAATTAACATGGAATTATTTTTAATTTATAATGCTGTATAGTGTATATGTTCGGTTCCGAGTTCAATAGTATACGTGAGTTTCTTTTTTTTCTATTCGGACTATAGCGCATTTTGCTAACCAGTTAGTGATTTGGTGCGCAAGGTCCCTGCGCATCATTTTTCTACAGTTTGTAAATACTGTTATCTTCTGCAGTTAGTAATCCAACAAATTTACTATTTTCTCCTATTAAAATTAGTAAATGACTGCAGTACGGACTTGCAGTTTTACTACAGAGTTTAACAAATACTTCAAACGTTTTTTACAATAAATGCAATAGTTTTAGTTTTTATTCTAACATATTTTATAATTCTGACAGCAGCTACGAGTTACTATTGAAATTAGTAAATATTATTAAAACATGCTTTTTGCCCCTCATTGCAAAGTTTAGATAGTAAAATCTAGGGTGACTTTTAACAAAAAATACTAACTAAGGTTTCTCAGTGTATTTTCACATAAAACCAATACCGTCTTATTATGATGAGAATGTAAAAATTGTTCTAAACTGAATGTAGAATGATCAGTTAGTTTTGGCGACCCTCAAAAATAACTAGTGATAATTGAAAGAGAAATCCATGAAGGGGCGCATTTTTCCATACTCGCACCGGCCGCTGTCTCACTTAAGGCCGGCCCTGGACTGTACTATATAGATTCCGGAAATACTTCTTATATAATAAGGAAAAAGGTTTCAACTTTTTTGGGTGCGGCAATATCTTCAAAGTTCATGTGTTTCGGGTTTTTGAAGCAAGTTTGCCACACAATTACAAATATAAACTATGAAGACTTTTGATATCGGGTAAGCTTTTTAACCCTTGGGTAATACCGGAGATAAGATCATTATTCTTTAGTCATACTCATTATAAAATGACATGTCAATAGTATTATGCAATGCAGATAAGTGTTAACAAAGTATTTATAATACAATTTACTAATTACATTCTATCCAACTGCTTGGGTTAGATTTAGACTAAAGATCACTTACAAAAATTCTTAAGAATAATATTTATAAAAAAACCTCGCAATATTAATAGAGGATTGAACTTACAGACATCGCAAGTTTTTTTTTTATGAATCTAATAATGACCAACTTCAATTCATTTTTTAGATTTTGTTCAATTGTATGACAACTTTTTGAAATTTGTAGATGACATACTATTAGATTCCGAAACTTCACTCTCATAATTTTTAATACAAATGATAGATATTTAATATTCTTATAACTTAAAAATAGAACAACTTAGTAAAAAACCTAATTTTAGTCTATACATTTTAAAAATATGTCTCGAAAAAGTTAGCTGCTTCATGTAGAGACGCAGAGAATCACTTGAATCACTTGGATTGGCTAGAAAGAATGGTGGATAAAATGGTTAAACTTTGAGTCTAATAGTTGAATTGTCGAACAAAGGAGATTAATTTTTAAGTAAAATTATGAATCTTCAACTTTGATTGAAGATACAAGTATTTTGCTTGAAACTTGTCTTCTCTCTAAGCATTCCTGTTCCTGGTAGAAAAATCTGCAACTTGGATTACAGTTAAAATTCCAAATTTGCTTGTTTAAAGATTCATCATTTAGGTTGAAAATTATTAAATTTTTTATCCACAACTAGTTTTTATTTGTTTAAGACTAATTCTTCCAGCTCGAAATTCGAGGCCACATCAAGTCACATATGGCAAGTTTCACCTGTGGCAAGTCTCCCTTGTGGCATCTCTCCCGAGTAGATTGCAAATTTTGTGGCAAGCCACTCTTACCAAATTGCCTACCTGCGGCATCTCTCCCCCTACAAAGTGACAAAAGTGCGGCATCTCTCACCAACATAAAATTCGAAGTGGTAATGTATTGTTGATGGAAATGATGTTGGTCCGAATATCTTCTCCTCTTCCCAAATTTTGTGGGGGGCACCTCTGTGACTAGAGAATTCAATTTAGGAGGCTTACCACAAATTGGCGATCTACTCGGGAGAGATGCCAAAAGGGAGACATGCCACAAGGGAGACTTGCTGCAGGTGAGACTTGCCGCAAAGAGACTTGTCCCACCTGACTTGATACTGATCCGAATATTAAATTATTCCATTCCTGGTTAAATACCTATCTCTTTTAAAATAAAAAACCACCTTTTTTCAAATCAACATTGTTGGGTGAATTCAATTGTTTTTGATTTGACAAAAATCTCTTTTGGGTTGAAATATCAACTATTAGAATTTTCTTTCATAATTCATCTTATTCGATTGGAAACTTTTATGAATTGAAAAATCATATACCTTTAGATTGTAAAATTTCTCTCTCATAATTTCGGACAAAAATTACAGATGTTTTATCTGACATATTACAGAATCACGACTTTTCTGAATTCCATCACTTTGTTTTCAATTTTTATTGAAATACTTTTAATTGATTATTTGAAAACAAGATCAGTTGGGGGAAGCAAATCAATTTTTTTTAAACATATTTTTCACTGGAAAAATGCCATTGTTTCCGGGTTGAATTAAACAAAAAATTGCCTTTTATCGATATTAATATTTCTCTGATTATATTTGCCTGAAAATTTAGCATCATATTGAATTGTCTCTATCAAGCAAAGGAGACTGGGAAAGGGAGTTCAAGATATGACCACACTTTTTCCAACATTTAACCCCTAAAAAATGACAATTTATCCAATGAAACATGTATAAGAACCATAATTTTCTCGCTTCCTCAGACTGATTCTTGTTTTTATTCATCACCTTAAGCTATTAAAATAAAAATTGCAAGTAAAATGATGAAATCCAGAACAGCCGTGGTTTCGCAATATCACCATTCGATCATTTTTATAAGTAAAAAGTTTAAAAAATCGAGGACAAAGAGCGGAAGTAAAAGAAAATAATATAAATAAAAATTCATGCAATACAAAATCGGCTGAATTTTGATGTTTACCAAAT
Organism: Neuroterus valhalla; assembly: GCA_011762715.2. Taxonomy (NCBI): domain Eukaryota; kingdom Metazoa; phylum Arthropoda; class Insecta; order Hymenoptera; family Cynipidae; genus Neuroterus; species Neuroterus valhalla. The sequence goes on along the minus strand of WSXT02204967.1, from coordinate 831 downwards.
TTAATCGATTCAGAAATTTCGTATTTTATTCAAATATGTGTTCCAAAAATTGGCCGCCGTTTCATGAAGTGACATAAAAGTTTTTATTATTTATATGTCTTTGAATACAATAATACGAAGCCAGACAAACATATCTATTATCTATAGAACACATTATATTATAATTTTGAAATGCAACATGAACATCAAAATCCCAGATGTTTCTTTCAATTACTATACACCAAAACTCTTTTTTTTTTATCTGAATAATCATAAGCAAGATATTCTTACGAACCTAGATTGTTTATTTTAAAAGAGCGCCAAATATTTTCACTCTGAACTCCCGAAATATAGGAACGAGAAATCAGAAAATATTCACTGACTAAGCTAATAAAACATACATCTCTAATTATCAGTTAAATTTTGATTTACCAAAAATTGTTCTAAAATTTACTGAAAAATCCACACTGTTCTCATAGACATTTGTCCGTCAATTGATTAGATGCTTGAATTCTTGTGTAGATCACAAGAAATTCTGTGCGCTCACCATAAAAAACTGTTCTTCTTCTCTGTGTTTACGTGTTATTTATACAATTAAAAAATCTGCCTGCTGCGCGGGCACATTCTCATCGCGCGCTTCGCTCGCAAGTTGGAGCGCGCCTAGGGCGTGTGTCTTTCGGATCTCGCTCTTCGCGCTCGATGTTAATCTCACCTCGCGCTCCGCGCTCGGTTATGAATTTACCTCACGCTACACGCTCAGCCTATGTACCTCCCTACAGTTTGATAGAGCTTGTGACCTCAAAAACGAAATGTCTACTACTTTAATTTGATGAGCGTGAATTCTCTTTTGTT